>APFE031547696.1:0-10304 GCA_000404065.3 Pinus taeda
GCAACTGAAAACTGAAACCAAATTTACTTTCACCAAGATATAGAGTTTCTTAACAAACTATAAACAGCGGAAGAAACACCAGAGATAAAAACACATGCACACAAATTGACATGCCTGATTTACCCAGGAAATCCAAAAGGGAAAACATATTTTTTTGTGGTGGTATTTTATTGATTGTTCTTGAGCAATTAGATCTATTACAATTCACGCTGCTTTCTGCAACCAGCAATCTATCTCTGAGAAAGTGTCAGGCTTCTCACTGATCTCAAATCTTGATCTCTATTGAAGATAGTCTTGACCTGCCCAAAGAATTATGATCCCTTCTCCACAATCCTTGCGCAATTGATCCCCCTATTTCCTTGTGCATAATTCCTCTTAAATCCTTACGCACAAATGTTGCTCAATTATGCGCACTCCAAACACAAAGAATGATCTCACAGGAATGTTGATCTTGTGCCTTCATCCTCCTCTTTATAGATAGAATTTGAGCTTGCAAGAAGGCCTAGCTAAATTTAGAAGTTCGAGTTGTGATTGCAAGTTAACTAAGAGCTCTACTCATTCTCTCTCCAATCAACATTGAAGACTTAACTCGTTCTAACTAAACTTGTAATTGCCACCTCATCCTGTAGTCAAACTGAAGAAGTATCTGTAATTGAAGCTTCAACACTACGCATGTAATCTTGATGATCATTCCAATAAACTAGAAATAAACTCACAGAAACTGAATTCTATCTCATGAAATCGCACTCATGTGAGAGAACGACAAATTTGTGGTCTTCACTGGTTAAGGCACAAGCCAAAAGACCTTCTGTCACTACATATTCAACAGACCAGAGCTAGAGTGCAACGAAAATTTCAACAATTCTTAAAAATCAAACCTCCTAGGCCAACGCCATGGATTGTCTTTGTACTCTTTCCTTAGCTTCAGGCTCAAATAACCAATGGGTTGAGATGCAATGTTATTAGGCCACTACCTATCTAGCTCTCTAACCAAAATTAGACTTGCTTCAACAAGAAGAAAATTTTCAAGTTCTTAGGTATCCCTTTTGCCTTTGGAGCCTCCTCCAAGGACCTTCAGGAAGTCGTATTCCAACAAGTTAAAAAGCAATTTGACAAATGGATCACTAAGCCATTGGCACTAGCTGCCAAATTCCAAATCTACACAAAAATCCTAGTAGCCATTCATGTACTATTCCTCTCTAGACTACCATCACTTGTATTCTCATCTAGGAAAATCCCTTCACTCCTTGGCTACGATAGATCAAAGCAAGGGATTTCATCAAGTTAACTAGGAGTTGTGTTGTACCCCAAGGGAATGTGGGGCCTGAGCATTATGAAAAATTGGCTCCAAGCCCATGTCTTGTGTGCTAAATGAATCATTAGATTTATTGATGAAAAAGAGACTTGCAAGTTCCTTCTCAAATTTCGGGTTGGTTGAGGAGCCCCCTATGGGAAAGCTTCCTAGAAAGTGCTTCCCTTTGAGAACTTTCTAGTCATTCTTCCTTTAGTCAAAACACAAAGTTCTTTTGAGATTCAAAGCATTTGGAAGGCCTAGGAAACCATTAAGCTCTTTTTGGCATGGCAAGAGCCAACTTTTCAAATAGGCTTTTCATTCATCTCTCACTATTTTTGGTGCTCTACTTATCTATGCGAATGGAAAAGCCTCAACCTAATCTCCTTGGTTCTTGGCTCATAAGCTATATAGAAAAGGAATCTACATGGTGAAAGATTTAGTGGGTGCTCAAAGTCGAACCTAAATTCCCTAGGCTAATTTGATGCTCAAGTTCCACCTAGACAACTCATATAAGATTGTTGTGGAGTGCATACAAAGTTTGATTCTTGAACATTGTTCTTTGAAACTTGGCTTCCCTACATCGAGAGTTTGGTGGACGAATTGGAAGTGGGGCAAGGCCATGAATTTCATGAAATACAAGCCAACTATCAGATATAAGTGGCTCCACTCAAAGTCATCCACAAAGGGTTGACTAAATAAGCTCTAGATAATGACATATAGATAGAAAACCTAGCTTTTCAAGCTTCACAATATCTGGAAGCCTATTTTAGAACCTAAAAAAGCAGACTTTACCCAGTATCTTGCCATGTGGGGGTTCATCTTAAATAAAAGATTAACTTACATAGAATTTTACAATCAGCAATGTCCTCATTTAAAATCGCCTAAAACCCTAAAGCATGTGTTTTGGTTCTACCCACAAGACAAATTTGCCTGGGCATAGATGAAGCCTCTATGCAACAATGCCTCCCTACCTATTTGTCTTGGCAAAATACCTTGCTTGGAAATCAACTATCATGGGCTCTAGATTTCTATTCTATTTAGTTGCTTATTAGGGTTGAAGTTTTATTTTGGCTATGGAAAAAAGGGTTCTATTGATATGATGGTGTGTCTAATTATGTCATCACATCAGGGTTCTATTGATATGATAGCAATATGATCTACGCCAACATGTCTTTGTAGGTTGATGAGCAATCATGAAAAGTGTGCTTGGAAATGGAGCACCTACAACAACTTTCGAATGATTGACATAGGGCTCCTTGCACTACAATTTGTGTGCCTTGTTGCCCAGAGCCTCACCTTCTTGTCCTACTTCCACAAGTTCTTCAACAGGAAAAACCTTAACACTCACCTGATAAACTGATCGGGGAGTATCATGTGTGTGCATCATCTCCACTAGCCTGCCTCAATGTATGGACAAAGCTTTCTCAACCCTAACTCTTCCAATTTCATTTGGGAATAGACCCTAGGAGGATATTAATGAATGGGACAAGGTGCAGCCCATAGATGTTGCCTACCACTCACTAGATGGTGCCCAATCCCAGATTATCGTGACCAGTCCCCCCTCAATTTGCCAAACCCTTATTTCATATTTGCAAGAAGTCAAGTGTGTCAATTAAACTTTTCAGTTGCACTTAAGCCCTTCATTGCATCTAGTCCAATTATATTTTCCCTCACTTCCCATACCAAAAGGGGAGGTAAGAGGAAGCCTTTTATGAATTTTCATAACAGGCTTAGCCTTTTGAAATATTTTCCATCCAGAAATTGGTGATCTTGAGTTCCAAATTGGATATATAAATTTGGTCTTGATAGGTTGCTCAACATGCAATTATTTAAATGACCATTATTCTTCCACAAGATCAATGGAACTTTAGAATTGGCTTAACTTAACATATATAATCTTGAAGTCGTTGGCCTTTTCTGTGGGTGCAATTTTTAACATGATTTGAACAACCACAAAAGAATGTTGAAAGTTTCTAAGTCCTACCAGTTTAGAAACCCTCCAATGCTCTTCTCTTTAATTCCTACCTTCTTGGTTCCGTTTACTTAACAAGTTTATTTACAATGTAAATACTGAAAATAAACACTAGTGCATGCTCAACATATTACAAATCATCAACTAAAGGAAACAAATACAAGCACACAAAGTGACACTGTTATTTTTGGACCAATGTCCTCGGAAAAACCCAATGCGGGAAAACTGGTGCAGCTATCTAAGGGTTTTCTTATTAAGCAGTTTTAGAGTACAATCTGGGTGCCAAATCTGACTTACTCAACCAAGAATGCCCTTGTCAGTAGTACCTCTCAGTCTGAGACAAATGTCTCAGCTGAAACCCCGGATAAACCCTCCGGCGGCTCCTCAACTCCAATATGCCCCATAAACCCCAACGTCTGCCTCTCTAGACTGCGTCGGCCTCTCTTTGCCCAACGCTGGCCCTGTGTCACCCTGAATAGGCCTATGTTAGCCTCAAGAGGCCCTGCGTCAGCGTTATGGCCCTCTACGTCAGCTATGCTGACCTCTCTGAAGCACTGCGCAAATCCTGGATGCTTCTACGTGAGCCCTAGCTGCTACTACGTCACTCTCTCTAGCTCCTGCGTTGATCTCTCAGCACTATCTCTGCCTCTCTGTCTCTCTGCACTCACTACACCTCGGCTGCAACTCCGATCACTGATTCTATCTCTCTTAGCAAACCCCGCTCTAGAGAATAGAATGATTGATCATCTAGTGTACTCTCCAAATGACCCTCAAGCCTCCTCTTATACTTTTCTCGTTGACATATCAACGATCGAGATTAAGTCCCTAATCAACGGCTAAGATTAGATCTGGCTTGATCCATGTCTTTTGGACCATTCTAACACAATTTTATATTAATCCACATTAATATTTTAATTTCCCTAAGTTTAGACTTTGAGACTCCATTAAAAATATTAATTATTTTAATATTTCTCAAACTGTTTAGAATCTGCCCAAACCCTTACTGGGTATTGGATATCTCATGTGCCCAACCTCTCCGCCAAATTTCGTGGCTAGAGCACATCCGATGCTACCCCAAATCAACACTCCCTCTTAGCAAGGACTATGCTCTAGCAATATCCCTCACTCAGTATCACCCTAATCATCCGGAATCGGTCCCTATGCTGATGCTAGGCCTGCTGCCCAACATCCTCTGCACTGTTGCATCCTATGCTGCTACCCATGGCCCTGCCACTGCCACTGTTGCATCCGTACTGCAACTCCCTCTGCATCCGTGTTGTTGTTCGTCCTTTCTCCCAACACTGCATCCGCATTGCAACTCCTCTCATCACGCTACATCGTGTTGCCCACTGTTGCATTGCAACTCAGTTACTGAGAAGTAAGTAACTGATCTCCCAACTCTAACCTCTCTATTGGGCTAGAGACACCCACTGATGCTAAAGCTCCCTCTGTCACTGACAAGTGCTCCCTCTCTGACCTTTGTACTGCAGCAACAACTCCCTACATCTCGCACCGTTGCACACCTCTTTGTGCCATCCTGCACTGGTGCAACACTCCCGTGCCTCTCGCAGCCTGCTAGCCTTGCACTATCCTGGAATCCTGCACTCTAGCTCTCTCTGCCGCTTCATCGACATCCGTCTCCCCACATCCTCCAGTCCTGCTACTCCTCTTCGGGGCTCCCGTAGCAAGGTCTAATCCACGAGGCTAGGTACCTCGAGGATCCTGCCCCTCATCCCCTTTAGTCCGCTTAACTACATCTCGATGTCTCCCCACTTCCGCTCAAGTGGTGCGTGTGCACTCATGGCACAGTCATCTTCTGTCTCCACTTCATTCTCTGCCCTTACTGGCGCTGCCTTAGTCTCGGAAGACTCTCCCTTACTCTTCTTCCTGGAACACTGGGTCGCATAATGACCCAGCTCCCCATAGTGGAAGCACTTGATCTTGGAGAGATCCTTCTTCTTCTATTTTTCTTGCTTTCCCTCAAATGCTAGGGCAACATCTTCCTCCTCCTCCTTTTTGACTATGATCACCTTATTGTTGCTTCCCACCTTTGTCTGTTATCTTATCTCTTCTTGGCGAAGAGTCGCCCACATCTCCTCCCAAGGTGGAAGGGTCCCTTATACTCTGGACAAATACCTCCCAGTTTTCTAAGACTGCATTCAAGGTTGTTCTCACCATCAACTCTTGATCTGGCATGGCCCATATGGAATTCAACTGATCTCGGATCTCATCCAGTCCACCAAGGAAGGTGTCGATCAGTTCTCCCTTCTTCATCTGATATGACCTCATCTGATTCTCTAGTAACATTCTTCTCTGCACAGAAGTATGTTGGTACAATTTTTTTAGGGCCTCCCACATCTCATTTGTCGTTTCCTTCTCGGCCATGTGTGGTACTACATGGTTCTTGACCCCATCAAGAATGATGCTCTTGGCCCTCGCCATTGCCTCCTCAAACTTTTCATTAGCAGCTAAGTCAACTGGGATAGATATCGTCCTCAAGGCGAAGTGCTTGACACGATTTTTGTCAAGTACGAATAAGATTTTGGCCTTCCAGACTGTGAAGTTTGAGGCTCCGTCCAGTCTGTCTTGGTCTCTTACTCCGTGTAGTGGCATGCTGCTCTTCTACTGCCCTCTTGGAAGTTCTCGATGTGACTCCCTCTGAGTCTCGATTTCCCTCCTGGAAATCCTTCTGCCGATGTCAAGATGCCCCCTAATCTGATCATCTGTGCAACCGCACCACTGATCCAGATTTTTCGGCTAGAAACCCTCGGTAGCAACTCCCTCTTCCTTGGCCTTGCCCTGTCAAGTACTGTTCTGAATACAATACCCCACCAGCTCCACGCTACAACTTTCCCATAGCCTCCTAAACCCTAGCAACCTGAAGGTGAGAGCTCCTAGGCTCTGCACAATCCCAGCACCAACAACTCGCCCTCCTCAGCCAACTGCGTCACAACCCTTTGCGGGGCTCTACGTGAGCCTCCCTTTGCCTCCCTTGGCCTCTGTGCTGCCTCTTCCTGGCTCACCCTTGATGACGCAGGCACTGCTTCAACCTTCCCTTGTTATTGTTTCTGCTAGGAACAACTTGTGTCACTCGGGACAGTTGTTTTCTATTGCTATTGCTCCACTCGGCTAATGTCCTCAATTCTCCTGTGATCTGCAACCACGCTCTGATACCATGTTGAAGTTTCTAAGTCTACTAGTTAGAAACCCTCCATGCACTTTACTGATTTATTCCTACCTACTTGTTTCGTTACTTAACAAGTTATTTACAATGTAAACACTGAAAGTAAACACTAGTGCATACTCAACATATTATAGATCATCAACTAAAGGAAACAGATACAAGCACACAAAATGACACCGTTATTTTTGGACCAATGTCCCCAGAAAAACCCAATGCAGGAAAATTGGTGCAGCGATCTGAGGGTTTTCTTATTAAGCAGTTTCAGAGTACAATCTGGGTGCCAAATCCGACTTACCCAACAGAGAATGCCCTTGGAAGTAGTACCTCTCAGTCTGAGACAGATGTCTCAGCTGAAACCCCACATAAACCCTCCGACAGCTCCTCAGCTCCAATCTACCCCAGAAACCCCAGCATCTACCTCTCTGGACTGCGTCAGCCTCTCTCTGCCCAGCGTTGGCCCTATGTCACCCTGAATAGGCATGTGTCAGCCTCAGGAGGCCCTGCGTCAGCCTTCTGGCCCTCTACGTCAGCTATGCTGGCCTCTCTGAAGCACAGCGCAGATCCTAGCTACCTCTGCGTGGCCCTGCGTGAGCCCTAGCTGCTACTACGTCACTCTCTCTGGCTCCTACGCTGATCTCCCAGCACTATCTCTGCCTCTCTGTCTCTCTGTACTCACTGCCCCTCAACTGCAACTCTGATCATTGATTCTATCTCTCTTAACAAACCCCGCTCTAGAGAATAGAATGACTGATCATCTGGTGTACTCTCCAAGTGACCCTCAAGCCTCCTCCTATACTTTTCTCGTTGACATATCAACGGCCGAGATTAAGTCCCTAATCAACGGCTAAGATTAGATCTGGCTTGATCCATATCTTTTGGACCATTCTAACACGATTTTATATTAATCTACATTAATATTTTAATTTCCCTAAGTTTAGGCTTAGGGACTCCATTAAAAATATTAATTATTTTAATATTTCTCAAACTGTTTAGAATCTGCCAAAACCTTTTCTGGGTATTGGAGATCTCATGTGCCCCAATCTCTCCACCAAATTTCATGGCTACAGCACATTCGATGCTACCCCAAATCAACAAAAGACACATGAAAAGGTGTGCCTTTTAGGTGGTACCACCTTGAAAAGCTGCCTGGTTCAAAAATTGAAATTCAATCTTTTTTACCCTAACCACAATAACGAGGATGAGAAAAGGACAAATCACAAGGAGAAATGAGGTCCCTTGCCAGACACAGGCACCACGCAAGGATATAGTTTGATGGTGCAGCTAAATGTAACCTAGGGAAAGAAGTAGGGACATAATCAAAGATTATAATGGCAGATTCTTTGCCATATACCCTGTGTTTCTGGATTCGTATACCAATAATCAGTCAAAAAGGGAAGCCTTGACGGGAGGCATCAGACTAAGCCTAACTCTGGGCCGCAAATGTCACATTCTTTAAGGTCATTTAACTGTAATTAATAAATTATACACTTCTTATATGATGTAAACAAGGATCCTTCATGGCACCTTAAAGGACTAGTGATAAAATGTAAAATAAGCAATTAAAAAATTTGATGAAGTTGGCTTTCAACATGCATAAAGAACAACAACCAGATAGCAGAATGGCTAGTTAAAAGGGCACTTTTGGAAGGAGAAAAAAATGCAAAAGTCAAGTTTCCCTATGAGAGCCGTGAGCAGGGAAATTAAAACAAGGAATGAAAGAAATTCTTTACTAATATCCTTTAAAGTTGGAAATATCCCCAGACAAACCTTGGAGTGTTTTACCTTTTAGTTTTCTTCAAAAAGTCATCATTAAAGTTGACTAGACTTGTAAAGACAGATATCCAAAAAAGACAGCCATGCCACCTTTTCACATCAAGGTAGTCAGGAATTTGCCATCATTTCAAATGGTGACAAAGATGATTGAGGAGTAATGGTGAATCCTAACAAGCTCAAAGCAATGAAGGCATTGCCATTCCAGGAAAGGATAGACAGGATTGGTTCAATATATTTTGCATGACCCGGGCAAAACATTTTTGCTTTGGCAACAAAACTAAAATGGGAGGTCCATGAAACTCTCACCAGCCTAGGAGAAAGCCAAAAGAAAGAGACTAATTATTGGAAAAGGTATAGGAAGATTTGTCGGAAGAGATTGAAATTTTAACACAGCATGTTTGGCAGTTAAAGAAGGCTGAGGCAGAATGAAAGAAGCGCAGGATTAGGTTGTCGAAAGCCATTGGATTTCCTGCCCAGATAATGTAGAAATGCACCAAGGTTCTGTCAAAATCTCTCATGAATTTGGAATTGGGGATTACCACCAATTAGAATATCCTGCTTGTAGAGCATTATATGAAGTCGGTCTGCATTGAATAAGACATCCCAGTAACCTAGAGTAACCAACCAAGCAGCTCCAAATAAACAGCATGATGCCCTCCATCCTGTTTTTAGATATTGTTTGTGGTCTTCAGTTAAGTCAATTTACTATTTTTCTTGTTATGTGTCCAGTCAGTGTAGCAGGGCATTAAAGGCCATTGGAAGTTTGATATTAGTATTCTCAAAGCCATGTTTCCAACAGTAAGTGACTTCTAACTCCAATTTTGGGTCCAGATTGTTGTAAAGGCTGTGTCCCGATCTTGATAAAAGTCTCGAAAAATAGAAAGACAGATCAGTTATCAGAGTATTGTCATATCGGAGTGCTGTCAAAGCAAAAAGTCTCAAAGCTCTTAATGCAGTTTGTAAATCATGTAATACTTCAATTTTATTAAAACAAACTCTTCTTTTCCAAGAAAGAGAAGGGATGAGAAATTGAAAAAGTGGTCTAATGGTCAAATTTTTTATAGGGGGAGACAGAGATGTTAAAAGAATAGACATAGCTCTTCTTTCCACTGGTAAATTTAGATTTCAAGAAGATAATGCCCTGCCTGTGAAAGTTCTGGACCAGTATCTTGTTTGTGTTTGCCTTCGTTGAGGGGAGGGTTCAGTAGCTTACAGCTGAAATCCAAGCTAAGCTTATTTTTAATTACTCACATCTTAAAATCCCTTGCTTTATTGAGAGAATTAGGAGTATTTGGATGCATTTTTTGGTGGGAGCATGCCAACACCCAAACCATCAAATGCATCAAGCGATATGGCTCGCAGATAGTTGAATTAGAAATATGAAAGAGAAACATTATGGGGAAAGCCTACTCAAAGTTAAACTGACCTTGGAATCCGTATTGAAGATCTCTAAAGCTAAAGGAGCAAAAACTTGAGCAAGGCTCAACTTGGTTAAGGAGGGGTATAAAGGCACTAAGTTATTCTTTCAACCCCTAAAGCAGAAGCATATGGCTGCAAATGGTTTTCCTTTCAAAATTGACAAAAGCTAGCTCACAAGACACCAACAGATATTAGATGAATTTGTTGCCCATTATAGGCAAGTTTTCCTTGTGAACTGGCCTCTGAATGCACAATGGTTTGCCTTGAATGAAAGCCTTCCAGTTGTTCTAGCCAAGCTTTCACCTAAATATAGGAATGCCTGTGAATTCAATCTCTCTTCCAAAGAGCTTGAGCTTAATTTGGATGTTAGGGTTAGGGCAAAGCCGTGAACCTTAAGGAGCTGCCTTATGAATTTTATAAATTAACCTGGGATTTCACTGGCCCTGGCTTGATCCCCACTGAAGGTGTATGACAAAGCCCTTTAAGTTACCTTAGGCACTCTAATCAATCACGGAAACATCAAGTTGATCCCCCAAAATTAGGGATCCTAAGCCAAAAATCCAACTGGAGGTCCTTCACCCTTTGACACTTGCTTATTGGATTTTAACTAAAGCCTTTGAACAATCTATCCAAGCCAGGGTGGATATCGCTTGGACAATCTC
>APFE031547697.1:0-18573 GCA_000404065.3 Pinus taeda
ATTATTTAAATCAAAACATATCTATCATAACTAAATATACAATCAAAACAAATCCATCATTAAAAAAATGATAACTACAAATCAAAAGAAATCGAAAATAGATAAATATAAAACAAATAAAAATAAGTATAATATATTACAATAAATACAAAACACATTTAATCTAATAATGGAAAAGAAATCCAAACAAAACGTGAATATTGGCAGGTGAATTTCAGCCTCAGCATGCGCTGGCCTTGAGCAAAAGAATGCGTTGAGAAGGGCGCATTCAGAAGATTCGTCTCCAAGGCTGTGAGCTGACCAGGAACAATGAAAAGTACAGTAGACGTCTGGTCATGGCGAACAATAGCAGGAGCATTCATGATCTGAGGGCGTGGGCAATTTCCGCGGAATTTGGAAGAATAAAACTTGGTGTAGAGAATCGGTGAAATTCAGCCTTACGACCCAGTTTCCTGTGCGTGCGCAACATGGCCAGAGAAGTTATATGCCCATCACTTGCATTTTGAATACATCGTCGTTGTTCCATACGTTGATGACGGCCCATGAACTGGGGAAATCGGCGGGGAATTCTGCAAGCTCGGCTAGCCTTTCTTTCCGGGAAGGGCCACCCATGTGCCCAGGCTTAGTTTATTGTTCACCACTGCTTCAATGTCCGCGGGAAAGAATTCCCTAGTACCAAGCCTATGCCTGTAAAGGGCTTTGGCCTGTTCAACGTTGAGCTTCAAGATTTTAACGTTGGAGGGCGTTCGTTCCGCTTCGGCCCGCTCTGCTCCACTATTCTTAATGAATCCATTGTGAATGAGAGCAACTATGCATTCGTGTTGAATTTCCGAGTGCTTAGCTGAGTAGCATTAGATACCAGCTGGGGATGCTGACCGTCCAGAAGCCAAACGAGTGAGCACTTTGAAAGTGGAGCCCGGATATTTAATTCTCTGAACTCGATTCCCGCTTCTAATGGCATTTCTTCTTAGTTGAGCGAGCTCGCGTCCAGGTTGGCTAGGCCCGTAGCTAGGCAGCGCGATCGGTCCCTCAGAAGTCCCACAGCTAGGTCGTAAAATTCTGGACTCGGTTGAAAGGCAGAAATTGCTCATGTAATTTATAGAAAGTTAAAATTCTCAGCACCCCATGAGTTGAAAGAATGCACAAAAATCCGAGAGCTGCTCAAATCACGATTTTGTAAAGATCCTTGAAATCCATTTATTATTGGCTCCACAAAACACAAAGCACAAGTCAAACGATGATCTGTGGCGGAGGTCACGAGATACCAAGGCTCCACGAAGTTATTCGAAATATCCAAACGAAATCTTCACGAATTTTCAAACGTTCAAACGTTCATCCCTTGATGTCAAGAATTTTTGGACGTTCAAGGCTGGGATGAGACACCGTTTGCAGGTGGAGTTTATCATAGAAAAGTTGAGTTTCCTCCCGAGTATCCATACCAGCCTCCAGGCATCAGTATGATCACTCCAAATGGGAGGTTTGCAACGCACAAGAGGATTTGCTTGTATATGAGAAAGATCATGTGATTTTTCTATTTTTTTTTTTTTGGTTTGGGGATCGATGTAACAAAAGAATGAAAGTCAAATTTTTTTATTATTAAAACCTAATATTAAACAATAACTAAAGTTAGTTTTTTTTTTTTTTTTCCTTAATCTTAAAAAAACAAAAAAGGTTAATTGTTTTAATTATATATATATATGATATATCTATTATTAAAAAAATTTTATTTTTTTATTTCTAAATTTTTTTTGTAAATATCCAAGAAACAAAAGAAATGGTAATTTTTTTAATAAATATATATATGATATATATATTAATTAATAATTATTTATTTATTTATTTATTAATTTTTTTTTTTTTAATTTAAAATTAAAAAACTTTTTTTAAAAATATCAAAAAAAACAAAGAAACAAAAAGAAATATAATTTGTTTTTAATAATATATATATGAATAATATATATATATTATTAAAATTTTATTTTTTTTTAAATCTAATAAAAGAAAACTTTTTTTTTTTAATATCTAAAAAAACAAAAGAAGGGTTAATTTTTTTTTAATAAATATATATGAATATATATATTATAAAAAATTTATTTTTTAAAATCTAAAATTAAAAAAACTAGATGTTCATCTAAAAAAATTTTAAAGATTTTTTTTTTTTTTTTCATTCACAAAATTCTTTATTGACATATTACACATTAGTTTTTCAGCAAGAGTTTTTTTATTCGAACGAAATCAATAGACTTTCTGATCTTCCTGATCACACGAAGCGCAGGAAGAGAGCATACTAGTCACTTGATTCGTCTTTATTTATGCAGAGGGGGGTTTTGAAAAGACGAAATTTAAAACTAGCTAAACAGTAAACCATCAGAAAACTTAAACTTAAACTTCTTTGTGAAGATCCTGCTGTCACCAGGTCTCACAAATTATTTTATCTAAAGAAAAATAAATACTGAAATAAATTCTAGTACCTAATCCCTTAGCACCATCCCCGTCAACGGCGCCAAAATGTTGGGCAATTTATTGGGCTTAAATTGCTGCATTAAATATCGACCAGGGAAACTCGTAAGCTTTTGATGATGCCAGCAGTATATGTGCAGGAGTAGGCGACTAATTCTATGTCTAGTGAAATTAATTAAGATTCAATACAACATGCAAGGGAAGAGGCTCCTAACTAAGGAGATCCTGGTTGTCCTTCCCTATAGTATCATAGAGAAATAATAAAACAAGAAACTTAAAATGCAAACAAGGGAATGAACTTTAGTTGTTGTTTAGATTCAAAGAGAGAAAGACTAACTTAGTCTCTTGATTGTCATCTCTTGTACTAATCTAGACTAAACTAAAATTCATCCATAAGCGTAAACTAAATGAAATAAATTGAACCATAAAGGCAAAAAGATGAATTCCAATTACAAATCAAATCAGGTAAAGAGAGAGTCTAACTTAGACTCTTGGTTATCCTCTCATGTACTGATAAGATTCTAACTTGAAACTCATTCATCAATCAAATCCTCAAACATCGAACATCTAAACAATTAAATAAAATAAGATCTAATATGAAACAACATGCTCCTTTGCTCCTTCTAGAGTGAGCTCAATTCTCCTTGAAAACAAAGTGACAAGCCATTCCATATACTACATCTATCTAAAACTACATAATGGAAAACTATTTCTAAAACTACATAATGAAAATATATGTCAAATGAAGCTTTATTCCATCATAAATTGGATACAATGCTCTAAGAGTCCTCCCTTTGGAATGGAGGAGGAACTCCTATTTATACAAGAACTATGATAACAACCTCATAAATGCAAACCCACTATTCTCTCCTTTGACCCACATATTTCTCAACCAATGATGACACATAACCCGATCCTCCATGATCTCCTCCATGAAGCTTATCTTTTCAAATTCGAATTTGATCATTCATGGCCACATAAAGATGCCTTGGAAGCTTCCTTGGAACCTACACATGTCACCAAAACAACCCACTTTCCATATATAAAGTAAAATATATTATTTTCTAATATTTAATCAAGAATTTCTCTCAAAAATGCTTAAAAATAAACAATATTTGGAAAATATAAATGAGACCCATTATGGTGAATAGTAGGAAAAATGGAGTGACAAGGTGATGAATAGTGAGCGAAATGATGGAAGCATAGGTGAAAAATGTATGGTAATGAGTGCCATTTTTGGAGCCCAACAGAAGGATAAATAAGAAGAAGGGTTGAAGGCATTCTTCTAACCCAAGGACCTCAAGGCAATCCAAAGAACAAGAGGTTTGTTGCAAGAGGTTGCTTAAATAAGCTCTTTATTTATCTTGTTGAATTTGTTTTTTTCATTGGCATAATGACAAGTTCTACAAATGGGTCCTCAAATTCTGTGTTCTTCACAAGATTCCTTGATGAAGACATGAAGCAAGAATTCTCCACCATGATGGATATGGTAAGAGAAATGTATGAGGATGGAAGGAGGAGTAGTATGCTTAGAAGGTAGCCGAATTCCATGAAGGAAAAGAAGCAATTGCTTGCTGAAAATTTGCAGGAAATCGATAGGCAACTTCATATTACAAATATGAACCTAAAAGGGATGCATGAGTTGGAAACACAGCTCTTTGTTGTCCAAGAAGCCTTAGTCAAGTATCAGCTTGAAGAAGAGGTAAACCATTCCAGTTTGTCTTCAAATTCTTTTGAGAATTCTTATATTAGTTGTTTTGAAAGACATACTGAAGGCATAGGTTCCAAGATAATGTCCAAGATGCACTATGAAGAAAAGGGCTTAGGAAAGCATGCACAAGGTATTGTTGAACCAATAATGGTTGGGGAAAGGCCTAAGTATTTGGGTCTTGGCTATGGACAATCTTATGGACAAAGTTCCAAAGCTACCATGAAGGCCATTGAAATAGTCCCAAGATGGAGTTTCGTTTCATGTCCTCTACCTCAGAAGTGCGAAGGTTGTATTCAAGAGGAAGGCAATGGAATGAAAACATCATTTGCAGAATGCAGGTGTTCAGGAGCACACACTTGAACTAGAGATTTTGGGAGACTCCAACAAACTTGAAAAATTTGATGGTGTTCAAAAGGGAGACACTTCTTCATTTATTTCAACTTTTCATGAAGGAAATAAAGGTGAAAGAGAAGGTATAAATCTGGTTCTAAACATATTCCTTTTGATTTTGCAAAGCATCATGAATTTCCACCTATGTATGGGAAAATAATGGCATGCTACTTTTTTGGTTTGGATAACCATGATGTTTCTAGATGTTGGAAGAGAATGGCCACATACAGGAAGTAGAAGAAGGAAAAGAAGCAAGAAGCCAAAGGTCCATTGGACAAGGAAAATCATGCTATCAAGAGGATGCACATGAAGTGCACTTACCACCATAAGCAAGGACATCTTGCTGCAAAACGTTGGACTCTAAATCTAGCAATTCTTCCACAAATGTTGAACAAAGTGGAAAGAGAAGATGGCATAAATGGAAGTGAAGATTCCATGAATGATGTGTCTCAGTATGATTCACATGATCATCCTGATGTGCAGGCAAAGGTAGTACCTTTGAAAGGGATTGGTAAGGCACAGTTAGAGTTCTTATCTGATTGAGGTTACATGTCTATTGATGCATCTATATTATATTTCATTTTAGCTTCGAAAGTACAATGTGATTAAGCAAAAGTTGAAGGATCAAATGCATGCATAATCTTCATATGCATGAACACAAGGATGCTGATGATTTCCATGTTTTTCAACATGTATGTGTAATTAACTTGCAGAGTTGATTGCTTTGTCATGGATGTGATGCAATGTTTATTGGGAGAAGTTAACTTGGTCTCCAAATGGAGATAATGATGAAGTGTTTCATCTTTTGAAAAAGAGTCCTCATGGTCTTTTTCAACATGCTTGATTGAAGGGTCATTTGTTTAAAGGCATGTTTTTTGGGCTTGTTATATAATCCATCATTTGTATGCAAATACAAGACATGGAGGTGTTCACAAGATGTGAAATATGTTACTTTGTTGAAGCAATAGTTTAGTTTATCCAGTTTTTTTCTACATGCCTGTCATTGTTGACAGTTGTTATTGGAAACCTTTGAAACAGGTACAAATGAAAGTTTTGTGAAGCATATAAACTTCACATTTGTTTGAGCCACCTTGGATTAGTGATCAAGGCAAAGAATTTCAAACCACCTTCTATAACCAGTTTAGCAGAAGTTCTGCAGGAAGGCAAGGAGGAAGACATTTCTTCCTAGGAAGACCTACCCATCCAAGAAGCGAAGTGGTCAGAAACAACTAGCTCAGAGGAACTATGCAATGGAAAGTGTACGAAGGCTGAAAGAAGAGGGCGAGTCACTCTCAATTACTGTTCAATTAGTATATTAGTCTTTTGGGGACCAAAATTTCTTTTATTGGGAAGGCGTGATCCAAAAATGGATCATGGATAAACCTCTAAGTCTAAAAACTTCATATAAGTGGTAAAAGGTGTCGAATGGAACTAATCCTTTGTAGATCAGAGGAAAATAAAAGTCACAGGTTGCTATCAAAAATAGTCTCATTGTAGAGATCTCCTCATTCTAAATCCAAGGCAACTTGAATGGGCAAAAACATACTTTAGATGAAGGAGTTATTATAATTAGAAATTCCCCTTTTGTTCTTTGGGAAAGAGGCTAAAAACATGAGAAATTAACAAAAAGCGAGCCTATCAAAGGTCAAAGAGACAATGAACAGAAACCATCAAATGTGGCTAATCAATGGTCCAGATCCAATCGACAATCAGAATTGGTAGTGGCAGTTGGTGGGTAGTCAGAAGCATAACATGTGATGGCACTAGGTTGATGCAATACTGCAATCGCCAAAATCAGTAGATCACAATTGGTGATACCACAAGGCAAAGGAAGGAAACTGAGTGATGTGATGGTGTGATCATTGAAATTGGCAGATTGCAATCAAAGCCTTACAGAGGATTGGCCATATGTTATACATATATGCGCGATGCAATAAAACGTACTCGAAAGGGTATGTGAATGGAAATATATATTGTTTCAAGTCTAGAGGGAGCCATTTATACTTTATCTTCAGAGTTTAATGTATTTTTAAAATATGAAGGAAAATCTTGGATAGCTAATTTGCGACATGCGACAGTGACTTATGGGCAGACCCGATTCGATTTCAACATGCATTTATGATAAAATTGAATTTCGGGGATAGTGTTGTCTATGGATTTTTCTGTGTTTTACAACGTTCTCTGCGTAAATGGAGAATGACTATTTTTTAAATATTTCAAGTGTCGATGAGTCCATTCCATTACAAAACATGTGGCCGCCTGCCCTAGACGCATTATGCAATGATTATTGGATGCTAGAAGAGGGATTTCAGTGGACCGAAGATGGAAGTTGCAGAGCCTGAAAAGGAAAATGAACATGCAGTGCCGACTTGGCTTAAAAGCCATGAATGTCAAAGATAGAGGGTGGCTAAGTAGACTGTTGGTTGTTTTTGTTGATTGTTGGGGGTTTTTGTTGCTGAAAATGAAGCCAGGGCAAAGGAGGCAACGCAAAAGTAAATGACGTAGCCCAAAACCAAAAGGCAGCCAAGGGAGTCACTTGGAGTTCAAGAGAAAATCCCAGAGAGAGTTGTAACTTGATAGAAGGTAGAAAGATGCTAGAGTGAAGAGCAAGGAGCTGAGAGCCAAAGCCAAAGAGCGATGAGTCAGAGCCAAGAGCTAAAGAGCCAGATTCAGAGCCAAGAGCCAAAACTAGGAGCCAAGAGCTAGAGCCAAAGAGTGAAGAGTCAGAGCCAAGAGCCAAAACCAAGAGCCAAAGATCCAGAATTAGAGCCAATAGTGAGAACAAAGATCCAAAAGCTAGAGCCAAAGACCTAGAGTCGAAGGCAATATCTAGAACCAAGAGCCAAGAGCAAGAGCTAAGAGCCAGAGGTTCAAGAGACAGGGGATAAAATGGTGTCCAAACCCATTGTTTATGTGTGTAACAAGAGGAGTTGGGCTTAAGAGCCTGTAAAAATACTTATACCATAATACCAGAGAGCCTAGTTCAGTTGACTAGAGCTTATGGAGATGTAGCCCAAGAATTGTGGGTGAACTCCTAATTAAATTGTTATTTCTGTGTGCGTTTTATTGCTACATTATCTCTTCTATTTTATTTACTATTATATGTATTTATACATCAGTTTCAGCACACTAATTTACATCACAACAACAGAAATTAAAGCAAGTAATCAGTTGAAAACAAATACAAGCATACACCCATATTTTCAAGAATTTCTTAATTCTGCATTGGTTAACCAATAATACTTGGGAAAGCTTATAGCTTTGGAAGTGGGAGAGGTTCTTGTAAGTTATACAAGAAGCCTTAAGTACCCCATTTTCAGATCAGGTGGCATCGAAGCCAGGTTTGGTGAACCCCACCTTCAAAGAAGGTTATATTAGAATGCTTGATTGACAAAGAAAATATTGCTTGTTTGAAAGGTGTTTGAACAGTAAGAAGCTGATTGTATGCTTGTTTTGTAGACCAACTATTTTTTGAGTTTGTAGAGGTAAATGGAAAGCTATTGATAGCTTAGTCTAGAAAGGATAAATAGGAAGAAGGTATGAAGGCATTTTTCTATCCCAAGGACCTGAAGGAAATCCAAAGCACAAGAGGTTTGTTGCAAGAGGTCGCTTAAATAAGCTCTTCAGTTATCTTTTTGAAGTTTTTTTTGTTCATTGGCATAATGAAAACTTATACAAGTGGGTGCTCAAATTATGTGTTCTTCACAAGATTCCTTGAGGAAGACATGAAGCAAGAATTGTCCACCATGATGGATATGGTGAGAGAAATGTATGAGGATGGAGGGAAGAGTAACATGCTTAGAAAGTAGTTGAATTCAATGAAGGAAGAGAAGAAGTTGATTGCTAAAATATTGTGGGAAATGGAGAGGAAACTTCATATTGCAATATGAACCTCAAAAGGATGGATGAGTTGGAAAACGTAGCTCCTTGTTACCTAAGAAGCCTTAGTCAGGTATCAACTTGAAGAAGGGTTAAACCATTCCAGTTTTTCTTCAAATTCTTCTGAGAATGCTTATGTTGGCTCTTTTGAAAAACATACTAAAGGCATAGGTTCCATGCTAATGTCTAAGATGGGCTATGAAGTAAAGGGCTTGGGAAAGCATCCACAAGGTATTGTTGAACCAATAATGGTTGAGGAAAGGCCTAAGTATTTGGGTCCTAGTTATAGACAGTCTTATGGACAGAGTTCCAAAGCTACCATGAAGGCCACTAAAACAGTCCCAAGAAGGAGTTTCATTTGATATCCTCTACCTCAGAAGTGTGAAGGTTGTATTCAAGAGGAATGTAATGGATTGAAACATAATTTGCAGAATGCAGGTGTTCAGGAGAACAAACTTGAACCAGAGAGTCGAGGAGACTCCAACAACCTTGAAGAGATTGATGGTGTTCTAAAGGGAGCCACTTCTTCATTTTCTTCACCTGCGCATGAAGGCAATAAAGGTGAAAGAGAAAGGTATAAATCTGGTTATAAACATATTCTTTTTGATTTTGCAAAAAATGATGATTTTCCACATATGTATGGGAAACGAATTTCATGTTCATTTTGTGGTTTGGATAACCATGATGTTTCTAGCTATTGGAAGATAATGGCCACATACAAGAAGAGAAAGAAGGAAAATAAGAAAGAAGCCAAAGGTCCACTGGACAAGGAAAATCATGTTGCCAATAGGATGCACATGCAGTTCACTTACTACGATAAGCAAGAACAGCTTGTTGAAAAATGTTGGACTCTTAATCCAACAATGCTTCCAAAAAATCTGAAGATAGTGGAAAGAGAAGATGGCAGAAATGGAAGTGAAGATTCCATGAATGATGTGTCTTAGAATGATTCACATGATGAAGTTGATGTGCAAAAAAAAGTATTACCTTTGAAAAGGATTGGTAAGGAACGGTTAGAGTTCTTATCCAATTGAAATTGCACGTCTATTGATGCATCTACATTATATTTCATTTCAGCTTCAAAAGTACAGTGTGCTTAAGCGAAGGTTGAAGGATGAAATGGATGCATAAGCTTGATATGCATGAACACAAGGATGCTGATGATTTCCTTGTTTTTGAACATGTATGTGTAATTAACTTGTAGGGATGATTGCTTTTACATGCATGTGATGCCATGTTGACTTAGGAGAAGTTAACTTGGTCTCCAAATGGAGATAATGACGAAGTATTTAATCTTTTGAAAAAGAGTCCTCCCGATCTTTTTCTACATGCTTGATTGGAGGGTCATTTGTTTAAAGGCATGTTTTGTGGGCTTGTTATCTAGTCCATCATTTATATGTAGATATAAGACATGGAGGTGTTCACAAGATGTGAAATCTATTTCTTTTGTTGAAGCAGGAGCTTAGTCTATCCAGTTTCTGTCTGTATGCCTGTTGTTGTTAGCAGTTGTTGTTGGAAGCCTTTCAAACAGGTACAAATGAAAGTTTTGTGGAGCAGATGAAATTCACATCTGTTTGAGCCACTTTTGACGAATGATCAAGGTAAAGAAGTTCAAACCACCTTCTATGACTGATTTAGTAGAAGTTTTGCAGGAAGGCAAGGAGGAAGACGATTCTTCCAAGGAAGACCAGCCCATCTAAGAAGGGAAGTGGTCAGAAACTATTGGTTCAGAGGCACTATGCAAAGGCAAGTGTAGGGAGGCTGAAAGAAGAGGGTGAGTCACTCTCATTTACTATTGAAATCAATATATTATTCTTTCGGGGACCAAAAGTTCTTTTAGTGGGAAGGCATGATCCAAAAATTGATCTTAGATAAGCCTCTAAGTCTAAAAGACTTCATATAAGGGGTAAAAGGTGCCAAATGGCACAAATCCTTTGTAAATCATAGGAAAATTAAAATCTTAGACTACTCTTTAAAATAGTCTCATTGCAGTTATCTCCTCATTCTAAATCCATTGCAACTTGAATGGGTGAAAACAGACTTCAGATGAAGGAGTTCTCATAAACAGAATTTCCCCTTTTGCTCTTTGAGAAAGAGGCTAAAAAGATGAGAAAAAACCAAAAAATGAGCATATTGAAGGCAAAAGAGGCAATGAATAGGAACCGTAAGATGTGGATGATCAACAGTCCAAATTTGATAGGAAACCACAATCAGTAGTGGCAATCAGTGGGCAGTGGGAAGCATAACATGAGATGGGATCGAGCTGATGCGATACCGCAATCGCCAAAATCAGCAGATCACAATCGATGATTTCACAAGGCAAAGGCGGGACACTGGGTGACACGATAGTGTCATTACAAAAATCAATGGATCACAATCGAAGCCTTATAGAGAAGTGGACATATGTTATATATATGTGCACCCCAAAGGGTTTGTGAGTGGAAATATATATTGTTTCAGTCCAAAGGGAGCCATTTCAACGTTATTTTCACAGTTTAACTTATTTTTAAAATACGAAGGAAAATCTTGGATAGGCCATTTGTGACTTGCAAAAGTGACTTGTGTGCAGACACGATGGGAGTTTAGGGTGCATTTATGAAAAAATTGAGGTCTGGGAATAGTGTTGTCTACGAATTTTTCTGTGTTTTACAACATTGTCTGTGTAAACAGAGAATGACTATTTTTTAAGGATTTCAAGCATCGATGGGTCCATTCCATTACAAAATAGATGGCTGCATACCTTAGAGGCATTATGAAATGACTATTGGATGCTAGAAGAGGGATTTGAGCAGACCAAAGATGGACGTTGCAGAGCACGAAAGGGAAAATGAACAGGCAGTGCCGACTTGGCTTAAAAGTCATGAATGACAAAGACAGAGGGTAGGAGTAGACTGTTGGTTTCTGTTGTTGATTTTTGGGGGTTTTTGTTGCTGAAAGTGAAGTGAAGGTGAAGGAGGCAACGTAAAAGCCAAAGAAGTAGCACAAAAGCAAAAGGCAACCAAGGGAGTCACTTGGAGTTCAAGTGAAAAGCCTAGAGAGAGTTGTAACCAGATAGAAGGCAGAAAGAAGCGAAAGCAAACAACAAAGAGCTGAGAGCCAGAGCCAAAGAGTGAAGAGTCAGGGCTAAGAGCCAGAACTAAGAGCCAAAGAGCTAGAGTCAGAGCCACCAGCCACAACCAAGAGCCAAGAGTCGGAGCCAAAGAGAAAAGAGTCAGAGCCAAGAGCCAAAACCAAGAGCCAAAGAGCCAGAGTCAGAGCTAAGATCCAAAGCGAAGAGTTAGAGCCAAGAGCCAGAGCTTCAAGAGCCAAGGGATAAAATTGTGTCTCAACCCACTACTTCTCTGTAAAATAGTAGTAGTTGAACCCAAGAGCTTGTAAAAAGACTTATAACATATTCCCATAGAGCCTATTTGAGTTGACTGGAGCTCACAGAGATGTAGCCCAAGAAGTGTAGGTGAACTCCTAATTAAATTATCATTTCTATGTGTGTTTTTTTGCATTATCTCTGCTATTTTATTTACTATTATATGTATTTGTACATCAGTGTTACCACACTAATTTACAACACAACAACAAAAATTAAAGCAAGTAATCTATTGAAAGAAAATACAAGCATACATCCATATTTTCAAGCATTTCTTGATTCTACATTGGTTAATTAATAAGACTTGGGAAAATTTAAAGCTTTGGAAGTGGGAGAGGTTCTCATAAGTTAGACAAGAAGCCTTAAGTGCCCCATTTTCAGATCATGAACATATGGATGATTTTAAAAAAGAGGACTTTAAAAATAGGGTTAATTAGTTGTAACATAAGAAACAAAATCATTCTTAAATAAATAAGGAATTTGTGGTTTTAATAATAGATACCCTTGGTTTCTAAAGGACAATGGAAGAAACAAATATTTCATGATTAAAAATCATAGGAATAATTTGATACCATTTAGAAAGTTTTAAGGAGTGAAGGGAATATGATATATGTCTTTTAGGAAATTTCAATGACGCTGGTCGAAAATTTTAATGACAATGATAACAATGAAGTTGGGATTTTTATAGTTGAGATAATTAAAATGACATTTTTTCCTAGTTTTTTCATGGGTGAATATAATGTGAGACAATGTAGGAATCGTGAAAGAATTAACTAAAAATAGTGTTAAATGAATTTCATATCAACTAAATCATAGTTCTTTAGGGATGACCTATGTAAGTAATATTGGGATTCTAATAGATCATCAAGGACTAGCTATTGAGAGATATAGAAAAATCCAAGTCAACAATTCTTGCCACCTTTAATGCTACTTCCATCACTCTCATTCCTAAATTTCATAATGCTTACCCATTTGAAAATTTTAGACCCATTTAATTGTCTAATTAAATATATAATTTTATTGTAAGGATCATATCTATGAATTAAAATGACATTATATGGTATCACTTCTAATGAATATTCTGGTTTCCTCTTGGTTAGAGAAAATCATGAGGTGGTAGATGTTCCTCTCTAGGGAAAATCTCAATCTAGATAAACTAATAAGTAAAAATATGTGGTTGTTAAGTAGGATTTATCACAAACTTGTCATAGATCTACTTGGTTATCCCTACGATTGGTAATGGCTCAACTAGGAATGAATCTTCATTTTGTAATTTGGTTTATAAGTTATTTTTTCTTTTGGTGCCATCTATTAGGATAAATGGATTTAACTCATAATTGCATAATCCTATTATGGGATTCAGGCAATGGTATCCTTTATCTCACATTTTACCTTTCATTATGGAAGAAATTCTAATTACTATTTTTTTAAGTTACGCACTTTTCATTACAACAAATCAAGATTACAAAGACTAATTTTTTTTTCTACTGGTTTGTCCAACGGGAAACTAGACAAGTAAAATAATTTTAGACCCTTCAACTTGTGAAGACCTTGTCTAACTAGACCCTCTTTTAAAAGAAAATTATAAAAATAGGTTGGTTGTGCTAGGCGTTGACATACATTGACATGAAAATACACAAAATATTAATAGTGTTGCAAGAAAAAGCAAGTGATTCATAACAACTATTGGGAGGAATTTCCAGGAATCCATGTTAAATGGTCACTATCCACATCCGAGGAGAAGGAAATCATGGTTGATATCCTATATAGAATGGTTGGCTTGTAGTCTATGCTATAAAGTTTTTCCTCTAACTCCGTCAATATAATAGCATTCTGCTATTGATTCCTCTTATGTCTCCTTATGAAACTTTCAATATCTAAATGAAATTTAACCTTGTGATTGATTTTTGCAATGATTGACGAAGTGATTGGAGTGCATGCAATGCAACAAGAAAAGTGTGAGTTGCACCCCCATTTCATGTGAGATGACATCAAGTCAAGACCGAGGGGGGCATACCCACTATTGTGCACCCTACATGGAGCATTTAGTTAAGTAATTATTAGAGACATTGAGATCTATGTTACTCCTAGTTTTTATATTAATAAAAGTTTCTATGGCCTTTTACTTATTTACCTTTAAAATAAATGTTTTCATCATTGTAAAGAAGATTGAAAATTTTATTAGAATTCATAAATCGTCCTCCATTATTATATTTGCAAATGGTCTAGGTGAAATATGGAACATGCATTTTGATAACAAGTTTTTTAATATGTTGACTCTCCTACTTGTTGTCCTGAAACAACTCTCACACCTTGGCTCAATGCAAGTACTATGGTAGCTAAAACATAGCACGAATTGTCAAAAACATGCAAATATGAGTTTTAGAGATTATATCCATGATTTGAGTAAGTAGAAAGGTCAAGTGGATCATATATCTATGAGGTCCCTATACTACTAGTGTAACCCATTATTGTTATTACTACAACCCCTTTATTATATTTTTGTGCCCATGTAGTCCCCATATTGTTATTATTGTGCCCCATAGAAGCCCACTATTCTTATTATTCTACCCTTACATTATTATTGTTATGTCAACTCTGACTATATTATAACCCCTTGGACTCCTATATATAGAAAGGAGGTCTTGTCATTTGCATCATTGAAGAATTTTTCATTTATGTAATGTAAAGGAGGTTGTCCCATTGAAGAGGCTTAATTTTAAGGCATTGATCCATATTCTCTATCTTTTTGTGAGCTGGTTTCATAAAATTTGGTATCAAAGCTTTAGATTCTAGGGTTTCTGCTACTCCAAATAGGTCATCGTGGCATTTTTGCTATAACTTTTTTTTTATGACATTTCAAAAGCTAAAAAAAAAGCATTTAAGATCTTGTCCCGCTATATTTTCGGCGATATGTTATGAGGAAGTTATGGTTTTTTCAAGATCCAGAATTCCATCTCAAATAGGTCATTATCAATTTCTTGCTATAATTATTGTTCTACAAAGTTATATACTCTAAAATTAAAACCCATTTCATCTGAAAACTTGTTGACGCTTGGGCCAGAATTTTAGATCTTGTTTTGCTATATCTGTGGAGATACAATACATGACATTTAGGGTTTCTGTAGGCTCCCAAATTTCATCCCAAATAGGTGACCTTTGTAAAATCGTCATCACTTTCTGTCTGAGCATTAGGTTGCAGTTTTGTAAGAATTTGTAGAAAGAGGACATCCTGCACATTTATTTGCATCAACTTAAGGTCCATAGGTTGAAATAGTGACACGTGGCACTTTGTACAAGTTTTCTCTTCTGAAAAGGCATATGATCAGGTTACCTTGGGAGCTTGTGCATAAATATTTATTGGAGAATCCAATTTCGATCAAACGGGTGGCATTGGAAAGAGGACACAGAGGGCTATTGTAGATTATAATTTCAAAACTTATAGATCTCAAAGTACAAGGTTACAGTCATTTCAATATGAACCTCCTCAAATCAAGAAAAAGTGAGATGGGGAAGTTTGATAGCAAGGAACTTGTAAATTGGATAGTACAGATGGAGAAATATTTTGATCTACATGAGGTGAAACTATTACAAAAGGTACATATTGCATCTTCATATTTAGAACTGGATCAATTTTTATGGTATAAATGGCTTTGTTGTTGTAAACCACTTTTTACATGGTAAATTTTCATAGAGGAAATGATAACACATTATGAGGATATAAAGAGGAAGACCTTCTTTAGCCAATTGATAAATCAAAAAAGAGGTGTTCAAGGGCAGAGCACATTGAGGACTTTTAAAAATTGAATATAAGGGGAAATGATATTCCAAAGAAGTAGAGGATTGATGTCTCCATAGGGAATTTAAAGGATAACATTCATCATGAGGTTCGTCTTTGGGAACCTAATTCATTAGAGAATGAATTCACGTTGGAAAGAAAAGTGGAAAGCAAAATTATGCAACAAGGAAGTCTACCTCTCACAACTATAAAGATGGAAGTGTTGTTTCTCCTAGCCTTCCAGAACCTACAAGGATGACACCACAACCATTGGAAGAAAAAGGAGAAAAAGGGATTTTTTACAATTGTGATAACAAATACATTAAAGGTCATAAGTGTGCTAAGAAGAAACTATTTTACATTGATTGTGAAGAGGAGGAAGAAAAGGATCAAGAAATATAAAAAGAAGTGGATATACACTAGGAGCCAACCCCAGAGAAAGAATAAATGAAGCCGATCATATCTTGTAAAGCATTGGAAAGAATTCCGACTCCTCAAACTCTTAATATAGAAGGACATATCAAGAAGAAAAAGGTTGAAGAAGTGAAAGATCACATCAAGAAAGAAGAAATTTTTGGGCTGTGTTATATTCTTTCCACGACTAACCTACGTAGTGAATAGGGGGGTTAGAGGGGGGGCGGAGCCCCCCCTTTGTTGCACCAATTGCGCAGCGGGGTGGTCACAGGGGGGTGGGTAGCCCCCCTGTACGGGGTCCAGGGCAGCGCCCCGGGAAAATTTTCTTTTGGACCCTATATTAGGTTGGGCGAACCTACCTATGGTTTTCGGTACATGGTTTTGGATGCTATGGTTTTTCAGTCCATGGTATTGGATGCTTCGGCATGTATAAATATGTATTGTAACATTGAAAGGAACATAATGAAAAATCAAGCTGGTAATCCCGGTTTTGGGATCCAGCGGAAAATATCTGTGCATATGTGTTTTATGTGTTATGCTCTCGCATTCTTTATTTTTCTGTGATTTAGAATTCCTATGCAGGTAATTTCTGTACGAGGTTAAAACCTACATTTGTTATCAAAGATGTTTTGGCTTCAAGGGGACACCTTTGTTGCTGAGGGGTTTCGCTTAGGCCTGCGGTAGACCCTGTTCAGTGGGAGATCTGCGAGATCAATTCTGGTGGTGAAAGAAGATGGCGAGCAGCGGAAAGATAGAGATTGAGAAGTTTAATGGTCATAGTTTTGAGTTGTGGAAACTCAATATGGAGGATCTATTGGTGGATAAAGATGAATAGATCGTGGTAGATCCGGGTACTAAACCAACGGGAGTGACCGATGAAGAATGGAAGAAGTTGGATCGAAAGGCAAAGAGCACAGTACGATTGTGTGTCTCAGATTCAGTATTGCTGAATGTATCAGGGGAAGCTATGGCGAAGGCTCTATGGGACAAGTTAGGGACTTTGTACCAATCTAAGTCTTTGGTGAATAAAATATTCCTGCAGAAAAAGCTGTATAACCTGAGGATGAAAGATGGACACTCGGTGACAGAGCATTTGAATGCATTTAATACTGTGGTAAGTCAGTCATCATCTATTGATATTAAAATTTCAGATGAAGATAAGTGCATTAGTCTATTGTGTTCTCTACGAGATTCGTGGGATAGTCTGGTTATTGCAATAGGTAGCAATGCAACTACTTTGTAGTTTGATGAAATTGTATCAGCCTTGCTGATGGAGGAGATGAGATGGAAAAATATGGACATCCAAAATGGTGATGCCTTGTCTATACGACAACGGTCCCAGAACAGAAACAAAAATAAGTCATCGAGTGGGAGATCTAAATCTAGAGGGAGATCTAAATCTCTAGGAAAACCTATAAATGTTGTGTGCTGGAAATGCGGAAAGGAAGGGCACTTCAATAGGGAGTGTAAATTTAAAGCTCCTAATAAAGGAAAGGGATCTGATGATGCTCCTTCTGCAGAGGCGAAAACCACCTCAGATGAAGGTGGGGATGTGTACTTGGCTTCTTCAAGTACACATGTAGATCATGAGGCATGGTTGATTGACTCAGGTGCATCCTTTCACTTCACTCCCCATAGAGAGTGGTTCTGCGAGTATGAGAAATAGATGGTGGTGATGTCTTCTTAGGATATGATAGGAAGGCTAGAATCATTGGTCGCGGAAAAGTAAAGTTGAAGTTGCAAGGTGGAAGGGTTAGAACCCTTTCGGGTGTTCTTCATATTCCTGCATTGGCCAGAAATATGTGATTTCTTGTACGCAAGATTGGATGATGTAGGTGTAAGAGAGTGTTCGATAAGATACTGCACGAGATGGTTCGAGAGCCACTGGTATTGATGCGCGCGAGTTCGAATTGGAACTCTGTACAAGCTGCAAGGTAGCACTGTTGTTGACGAGTGCAATAGTTCTATGGTTCCTGAAAATGGAGCAGAAAATCAGTGGTCTCTGGAGAGAAGACCATGTTGTGGCATCAAAGGCTTGGACATATTGGAGAGAAGGGCCTTCGAATACTTCATGGTAAAGGTATGGTAGAAGGTATGAGTAATAGCTCTCTGGATTTTGATTTCTGTGAAAATTGTGTATATGGGAAGCACAAGATCGGGTGAGTTTCCCCTCTGGTGGTAAGAGGACGAAACAAATATTAGAGCTTGTGCACAGTGATGTGTTTGGACCTGTGAAAGTTCCATCACTGGGTAAGTCTGTGTACTATGTATCATTTATAGATGACTTCTCAAGGAATACATGGATATATTTCCTTAAGAAGAAATCTGAAGTCTTTGACAGGTTTAAAGAATTTAAGGCTCTGGTGGAGAATCAGACAGAGAAGAAGATAAAGGTGCTGAGGACAGATAATGGTGGAGAATTTTGCAGCAAGGAATTTGAAGAATTTTGTAAGAAGTGTGGTATAGAACGGCAGAAGACTACTCCATATTAACCTCAGCAAAATGGAGTCGCAGAAAGAATGAACAAGATGTTGATGGAAAGGGCAAGAAGCATGCTTAGTGGTGCCAGGTTAGGAC
>APFE031547697.1:21100-33926 GCA_000404065.3 Pinus taeda
AAAATCAAGCTGGTAGTCCCTGTTTTGGGATCCAGGGGAAAATCTCTGTGCATATGTGTTTTATGTGTTATGCTCTCGCATTGTTTATTTTCTTTGTTTTAGAATTCGTATGCATGTAATGCATTGGTGGAAATTACCATTCCTCAAACTATCAAGATAGAAAGACATATCAAGAACAAAAATGTTCAAGAAGTAAAAGATCACATTGAGAATCAAGAAATGAATCCGACCATATTTGGTAATGCATTGGAAGAAATTTCCACTCCTCAAACTCTCAAGATAGAAAGACATATCAAGAAGAAAAATGTTGAAGAAGTGAAACATCACATTGAGCATTAAGAAGTGAATCTAGCCATATCCTATAATGCATTGGAAGAAATTACCACTCCTCAAACTCTCAAGATAGAAGGACATATGAAGAATAAAAATTTTCAAGCAGTGAAAGATCACATCGAGCATCAACAACAAGTTCTCCAACTTTTAAACGATAACGCCACTTTGGTGCAGAATCCAATGAAACAATAGACATATCAACATTGCAGTGAAAGAAGCTTTGATGTAGCTGATTGGTTATTTTTATGGCTACATTTCAAGAAAGCTATTTATGAGAAGGAAATGTTGGAAATACTACATGAAATTAAGAAATGATGACCTTACCTAATGGGAAGACACTTCAAGGAAAAAGGGATTATGATCATCTTAAATACTTTTTAGAACAAATATTATATTTAGAAGAACAAAAAAAATTGGTAACAAAAATGTTGGGTTATGACTCTGAAATGATATACAAAAAAGGGAATCAAAATGTTGTTGCAGATGCACTCTCAAGAAAGGATGAGGATGTGGAAGCATTGTTTTATGCTATTTCTAGTATCCAACCAGATTGGATAAATGAAGAAAGGGATGAATGGAAGAAGGATGAAGAAGTATGGCCACTCATTAAAAAGTTGTAGAAGATCCTAGTTCAAACAATATTTCCAGAACTTGATGAGGAAGGAAAAATCATATTGGAACCTAGAGCGGTCACAGAAACAAGAACTTGACAACTAAAAAATTGATCAATTTCAGAGTATCTCATTAAGTGGAAGAACTTACTTGTTGAAGATTCCACATGGGAGGAAAATAATTTTATTCAGAAGCATCAAGAACTACTCAAGAATTAAGGACAACACATTCTGAAGGAGAGGGGCATGCTAGGTCCCTATACTACTAGTGTAACCCCTTATTTTTATTAGTACAACCACTTTATTATATTTTTTTGCCCATGTAGTCCCCATATTTTTATTATTGTGCCCCATAGAAGCCCACTATTGTTATTATTGTGCCCTTAGATTATTATTGTTATGTCAGCTCTGATTATATTATGACCCCTTAGACTCCTATATATAGAAATGAGGTCTTGTCATTTGTATCATCAAAGAATTGTTCATTTATGTAATGTAAAGGAGGTTCCCCCCTTCAAGAGGCTTATTTCTAAGGCATTGATCTATCTTTTCTATATTTTTGTGAGCTAGTTTCATAACAATATCACTCTTAGAATAATGTGTATTTAATTTAGAGCAACATTTTTGGATATGTTGTTGATTTTTTTCCCATAAAAGAATGTAAACTTGGCTTGCCAATGTACGTTATTATTGTGAGAACTTATACTTTGATTGAAAGGCTTGAATTTTGAGTAGAGGCCTTTTATTATATACTTTGATCGACCTATGAAGTGATTTTAAAATTTCGATTTTGAATCTTATGTGTACTTACCAAGAAGTGCAAGGCCCCCCACCCCTCAAGTAAATACACGTTTTCCATTGTTGTACATTCACCTGGTAAATATTTTCTTTCTCATGTTATTTTTTATCACATTTTCATGTTTATATAATATATTTGCATATTGTAAAATTATCTTTAACATTGGTTATGAAAGTAGTTTCCCTATCAATGTAGATAATCTTTGAAAGCTAGTTTTGGAACCCATGTTCATAAGTATTCCTCTCTAAATATTTTACTTTTAGAACAACTATTCTTTGAATCTTTTAACATTTTTTTTGTGTCGTTAAATCAGTCGACTATTAGAATAAGTTAAACATTCATTATATTCCACATTTTATTGCATTTCATAACATCCATTCTCATTTATTTACAAGGATTATTTCATAACATCCATTCTCGTTTACAAGGATTATTTTTAAGAAATTAGTGATTTTTAAAGATAAACCTGATTGGCCAAAGTACGAAGGCACTAAGAGTGGCATTCACCAACTTAATAGGAGAAGAAGGCCCCAACCTCTTGAGAACTTTTCCCTTTTTCCTATACTCTTAAAACATCATAGTTCCCTACTTTTATTTACTGCCTTCCTAGAATAAGATGATAGTTCAAGAATATTCTAGCTAAATGGATGAGTAGAATACTATGAGTGACTCTACATGTTGGCATTATGATACAGATGTTGTCCTTGATGGCAACTCACATAGGTGATAGTTCACAGTGCAACAGGTTAACAACAAAGGATTACATATCAGACTCCAAAGGTTGAAGAAAGAGAATGGTTTAAAAAATATACACTAGTTCACTTTTTCCAAGAAGCATACACATGTGTGCTCATCGAAAAAAGGAAAGTATATGTATGCATGCACTTTCACAGAAGGAAAAGCATGTATTGGATGGAAAATCAAGGTTTTGGTTTGAGGTATTGGTTTGAGGTTTTGGTCTGAGGTTTTTAGTTTTAGAATTTTATGCTGGTTTACTTTCTCTAAGAAGCATACACATGTGGGCTCATGAACAGAAGGAGCATATATGTATGCATGCACTTTCATAGAGGAGAAAGTGCGTATGGGATGGAACATCAAGTTTTTGGCATGAGGTATTGGTCTAAGGTTTTGGTTCGAGGTTTCTGGTCTGAGGCATTTGGTTCGAGGTTTTGGTCGAAAGTATTGACAAATCATATAAGTATATAAGGATCAGAAGATTGAAGGGCTAAAGTGTCCAAGGAATTAATATCTCATGAAGAGAAAATATGCATGTTATGCGTTTTTATTGCTTTGCTCGATCTTAACTAAGGACGAACATAAGTGGTTGATGATGGATGAGATATGATGATGGATCATGATCATAAGACTTGAAATGTATTATCATTATGTGGTTTGATAATGGATAATATAGATCTGGGTGTTAACAAATGTTTAATTTTTGAAGTGTTATGATCTGGGTATGACTGAAGTTTGAAATATATGTGAAGCTTTTGGTTAGTAACTGCATATGTATATATTGGTTTTCCTTGGTGAAGGCACATATACATGTCGATTCGGTACTTAAAAGTAGCGTATACATTATGAGATATGATGTTTGAAGTTGCAATTGGTTCTGGCTGTTGAGGCAGATCTCTAGGTTCTGCTCTGTGTTTTGGTGACCATGTTCTGGTGATACTGTTCTGAATCCTCAGATTCATTGAATGTGATTTGATTTAGTGATGGTGGGTTATTAGTGATTTTTTGTACTGGAGTGGTGATTGATTTCGAGCTAAAATGTTGCCGATGGGTCCATTATGAAAATTGGATGAAATGTGGCCTTCATATTATGATGTTGTGTACCAGGAGTATCTAGTTTGAAAATTTATGAAACATGGTACCTAGAGGAAGAGAGAAGGTCATAGCCTTCTGTATGTCAGCAACTACGTACTGGTAAACATATCGGGTAGTACAAGAGCCAGGGGGTTGGAGCTCCCTTCGAGTACTAGTTGGAAAATGAGTGAAGGTTGGAACCTTTTGTAGGCTGACCCCTACGTACTAGTAAACATATTAGCTAGTACAAGAGCTAGGGGGTTGTGGATCCCTTCCAGTAGAAGCTGTAGAACAAGAGAAGGTTGTAACTTCTGCAGGTGGGTCCCTTCTTACTACTACGAGTTTTCACTTGTACAATATTGTAAACCTGTTTTTCTTATATTTAAATAAGATAAAGACAACATCAATAGGTGGTTTTTCTCCCACATTGGGCTTCCACCTTAAATCTTGGTGTTCATGTGTGTCTCTTGTGCGTGATGGTTTATTCTATTATTACTACACACAGTTACTATTTAAATGGTCAATAAAGTACTTATTCACTGATTAAAGATCAACATATGATGAATTAATTGAATCATATGTTCATTGGATATATGATGGTTGCCTTAAAGACAACTGTGTGCACATGTGAGTTCCCTTCATTGAAGTGGCGTATATAAATCTAAGTATGAAAATAAAAATTTATTGGTTTGTAAATACTGATTCACCCCCCCCCTCTTAGTATTATTCCCAACAATTGGTATCAGAGAAAGTCCATCAGAAGAAGCTTGATCACTTGAAGGAGATCCTAGAAACAATGGAAAAGAAGCTAAAGAAGAAAGCACCTAAGAAGAAGAAGACATCTCAAAGGAATAATGATAGCATGAGAGAGAATTAGCCATCAGGTGGAATCAACTATTCAGATCTAGAAACACTTCAGCTTGAAGATGAACAAGAAAAAGAAGTATCACATACAATTTTTTGGTCTTCTGGTGATACTTTCTCTGTTCATGCAATGTTGAAGATATCTAAAGTGATAGTGAAAGAAACATAGAAGAAGAAGTTAAAAGACTCATAGAATAAATTAAATATCAGCAAGACATATTTAACAAAAGGGAGTGTTCCTTTAGAGAAGAAGTTACCAGATTAAAAGCTCGCTTGGAGGAAAAAACAAAGTAAAGAAGCAATACAAGGAAAAGGAAGATCAATGTCAAAATTTGTAGGATGAAGTGACATCATTAAGAAATGACTTAAATGAAAAGAGTACAACAATCAAGAGAATTAAAGATAGATCCAGTTACTATGAAAGACTTGAAGATAAGATCATATATCTAAAGGAAGATCCTGAAAATTCAAATAAGAAGAATAAAGAACTACCTCAAGTAGATGAGGAAATCATGAAGAAGAAATATTTGGAAAAGGAAGAGTAATATCAGGTTGAGGTAAATATCTTAAGAGGTAAATTAGAAGAAAATGATAAACTGTTACGATTTCAAGATAGTGCTAAGATTTTGGATAATATTCTTAGCAGTCAAAGGTCTCCTACCATCAAATTTGGTCTTAGTTTTCATGAAATTGTTGAAGGTGAATCTAGCTCAGAAGATGAGGCAAGGAACTCTAATCCAAAATCGGAAATTCCCAACATTGAGGTAAGAGGTCAACCCCATCAACAACCAAGGAAAGAAAGAATTCAAAGAAAATAATTTACTCCTAAATATGGAAGTGATAATTGATTTTTTTTCCTCTGATGAATAATGTTGAATGTTTTATATGTCATAATTTTGGACATATTGCAAGAATATACAGAAGCATAATGGTTCAAGAAAATAGCAATCACACAGAAAGATATTGAGCTTCAAGATACTTTAAGGGATATTGTTTCTTTTTAAATATGTTTGGTCACAAAGCCATTTACTGATATAGAGGGAATATGAAACATATAAGATTTTATGTTTGTAACAAGTTTGGGAATATAGCAGAAGAATGAAGGGGAAAATTATGACCAACATACCAAAAGAAGAAAACATCATCACACTCCAAGATATGGAAGAAGAAGGAAGTACAGTGAGAACGATGTGGCATAGAAAACTATACATACATAACGGACTCAAGAGGAGCTAAAAGTGTGAAGCTTCATAATTCCAATTATCATATGCAGTTATCATGAAGACAAGTTACACATATACGCAAGTTAGGAGTTGCACAATCATGTATATGTTCCTTGGTTAAAGAAGCATTGGGAAAGACTTATAAAAGTGATCTGATATGGTTCAGAAAATTATCAATTATCTTTTATGCCTGGATGATTAATGAGTATAGCTCGTGAATGCTATTTAGAAATTATATTGATCCTCATAAGTTGTTGATGACTTGATGTATATCTGATTGATGATGATGCCTTAATGATTCTTATTGATATTTGTAATGATCAGATTTGACAGTGAACATTTGACACAGGTTCAAGGGGAGCATATGTTTCGAATAATGCATTGCTAGAATTATATTAGAGGACCTTAGCACATGATGATACTTATATTGCTTGATCCACATAGTTGTTCTATTCAGCTGACTCTTATGATGATGTACATATATAGGTTGTTGATCTTGATGATGTTGATAGATGCTTATGGTATAGATCATATATGGTGTATGATAGTTGTTGATGGCTATCATGGTCTTGTTTAGATCATTGGTCCTTGTTATAAATGTCATGCATATAATATGATGTAAAGGTCATGTAAAGAGCTAATTTGTAACCACACTTTGCATGGGAAGGATGATGTAATAATTGTTATTTCAGTCGTGTATAAACACTTGGTATAACCCCACATGGTTGGGTGGATGAGTCAAATTTGGTGTATCCATAGTTGGTTGGGTGATTGATGTATATATGAGTCTTTCATCTTAGGGAGGTCATAATCACTTAGTTGAGTTATAGAGTCATGTTATTATTTTGAAGCATATCTCTACAAACTCTGCACGTACTTGAGTGGAGCATGGACATCATATTGTATCTCAAAGGGGGAGAATATCTTGGAGTTGTGGTTTCCATCAAGTCCAAAGGGAGAGTTTTTTGGCATTATGATATAGGTGTTGTCCTTGATGGAAACTCACATAGGTTACAGTTCACAGTGAAACATGTTAACACCAAAGGATTACAGATTAGACTCCAAAGATTGAAGAAAGACAATGGTTTAAGAAGTATACATTGATTCACTTTGTCCATGGAGGGTACACATGGGAGCTCATGGAACAGAAGGAGCGATCATGGATAATCTAGATGTGGAAGTTAACACATGTTTTATTATGTAAATTTTATGATCTATGTATGACTAACGTCTCAAATAGCTGTGAAGTTTTTAGTTAGTATTTGTAGATGTATACATTGGTTCACCTTTGTCAAGGCACGTATACATGATGTATTGGTACTTAAAAGTAGCATATACATTATGATATATGATGTTTGAGTTTTCAGTTCGTTTTGGTTCTTGATGCAGAGTTCTAGGTTTTGCTCTGTGTTTTGGTGACTGTGTTATGGTGACAATGTTCTCAATATTCTGATTGATTGAATGTGATTTGCTTCAATGATGATTGGTTTTTAGTGATTGGTTGTATTGAAGTCATGATTGATCTTGAGCTTCAATGTTGCTGATGGGTCAAGTATGAAAATTGGAGGAAACATGGCATTCATATTATGTTGTTGTGTACTAGCAGTATCTACTCTGAAAATTTATTAAACGTGGTCCCTAGAGGAAGAGAGAAGGTCGTAGCCTTCTATAGGCTAGCGACCACGTATTAATAAACATATTGGCCATTACAAGAGCCAGAGAGTTGGAGCTCCCTTCCAATAGAAACTTGAAAACGAGTGAAGGTCAGAGCCCTCTATAGGCTGACACCTACGTACTAGTAAACATATAAGCTAGTACAAGACTTAGGGGTTGTAGCTCCCTTCCAGTAGAAGCTGGAGAATGAGAGAATGTTCTAGCCTACTATAGGTGGGTGCCTACATATTGGTATGAGTCTTCACTAGTACAAGATTGTAAATAAGTTTTTCTTATATTTAAATAAGAGAAATATGACAACAACAAGTGATTTTTCTCCCTACATTGGGTTTCCACATTAAATCTTGGTGTTCATGTGTGTTTCTTATGTGCGATCATTTATTTTGTTATTATTGCACATGTTTACTATTTAAATGGTTAATGAAGTATTGATGCACTAGTTAAAGGTCAACATATAATGAATTAACTAAACCATAAGTTCACTGGATATATGTTGTTTGCCTTAAAGATAGTTCCCTGCACATGTGGGTTCCCTTAATTGAAGTGGAATATATAAATCCTAGTATAAAAAGAAAAATTTATTGATTTGTAAATACTAATTCAACCCCGCTTTTAGTATTATTCCCAACACTACATTCCCACTCTCAAATATGGGGAAGGTCATACTGGATTCTCATCCTCTTAACTAGTATTCGGTAAAAATTGATTGAGTTGACTAAAATACTACTAGAGTGTCACTTTTCTCCATTATCAAGGAAGGCCCTAGTGTATTAATCAACCTCATTTATTGAAAATATAAATGAAATTTTTATTTCCTATCATTTGATTGAAAGCTTCGCATTTTGAATATGATTTTGTAGAGAACTTGGATTTATGTCAGTAACGTTAGTATATGCCCAATCTAAAATATTCTTGATTCAAGACTGTGTGATTTCCATTTCAATCTTGTTTGATTATAATACATGTTTTGTTTCGTAATTCCTTAAACTTAGTTAGTAGTTTTGATTTATAAGCGACAAATAATCTAACTTAACTCATTACATATTGTAGGGTGCTTCAAAGTTTATGAACATTGGATTCATATAAAAGTCATTTCCTAGTTTAAAGCTCAACATTAGATTAACAGTCTATTTCTTTCAAAGTTATTAAAATTTTTATTATAGTTATACTTGTCACACCTCCAATTTATGGATGACATTTCATTATTTTATGCTAGTTTATAAGAGATGCATAAAAGTTGATGAAATTTTAGGGTTTAATACACCATAAAAGGAATAAATATTAGTAATGGTTGGTCATGAATATCCTTTTATGGATGTTGGTAAGGATGGCATAAGGAATGTTGCATAGATGTTCCTCTATGATATAATATAATATCATAATGGTTTTAGGTATTGAGAATATTACGCAAAATTTAATGAGTTTGTTAAAATGAATTGGACTAACATGTTGCTAAAGTTGAGACAAGACTTTTTGTTTAGAAAAATATTTTCTTATCAATGGCAAAGGCATATATTATCCAATTCATTGTTAAAAATATTATTGGCTGGTAGATGTTGATATCATTTGTTTCGAAAGGTTTTCAAAAAAATATTAAGAGTACTATATTTTGATTCCTTTGGTTGAGTGATAAAGAAATATTGTGTATTTTTTCATAAATCTGTAAAAAAACCACAAATACAAAAGAATGTGGTGGGTATGTATGATGTAGAACTCACAAAATCACCATGGCATTTGTTATGAATTGTGTTTCGAGGATTATCTTATGTACAAGGAAAATTTAGAAGCAATTTTTTTCTCAAAGGATATTTTTTGATGATGCTACCACACCCCCTCCCTCTACCTAAAAAAATGTTAATTTCTATGTTTCCAAGTTATTCAAATAAATTTTGTAGGGAAAAAATATTTTTCCCTTAAAATTTAAACAAATTTACAAAATCTACATAAAATCTTTAGAAATTTGAATATTATAACAAAATATCAGTAAACTTCATTTTCTAATTTGAATACTGAGTAAAAACATTTACCAATGCTTTTACACTTTATGATAGATTTCTATCCTTAAAATTGTCCATTCTTATGTAAGGGATTTTAGGTAAATAAATCACACAAAAACATATTTAGCATAATAAAGTAAAATATTATATTATTAATGATCAGATGTTATTCCATGATGTTTCAATACATGTGTAGTATTAGAGTTTCCATTAATTCAAAGTTTCCTGGTATGGATGTTAAGTGAAGGGAATATATTTATATTTGGGGAAGAGATTTAGGTTAGGAACATATATTCCCATTAAATATAGTAAATATTATATGTGGAAAAGGATATTAAAATACAAGTTAGGTAGAGCTTAATATGGTTTGGAGATGGTTTGGAGATAGTATGGTAAATTGACTAATATTATTGGGTTAAATGATAAGTTTGATGTAGTTTTGGAAGGATACAATAAAAGTTTAATGTATATTAGTCATGTTAAAATTTAGGAGTTTGAGGATGAAATGATTTGGTCTAATAATGTAGCTAAAGTTTTTTACACTCCTAAGGTTTCTTTATGAAGGGAATTTTATGGAAAATTTAAAGTGATTGTATAAGATTGTTTGTAAATTTAAATCTACTCTAATATGAAGGATTTTTAAAGAGATGGTCCTAAAAATATATGGTGTAAACATGGGATAATCTATAAAAAAAAAAATTGGTTTGGCATGGCTCTATATATTTTTTAATGTTCAAGGGAAATGAGGACATCATATAGCATTTTCTATTATCACATCCATACATTGGTCAACTAACCTGGTTTGAGAGATGCTAACCAACGATTGTAGGGTGGGTGGGACTTTTGTTTAAGGGTAGTTTTAGTAATTTGTGTCATGATTTCACTTTCAAGAGACGTAAATATTTTTAACTATTATTACTATAATATTTGGCCTAAATGAAATACTAGTTTGCTCAATGATAATTTTATTCCTCATATCGAGAGTGCTTCATTAGGAATGAATATTATCATAATTTTAAATAATTAAAAAATGACAAACCTCCATTTTAAATCATTAGGAATGAATATTCTCATAATTTTAAATAATTAAAAAAATGACAAACCTCCATTTTAAATCAATGTATAATAGATTGGAAAATCTTGTACATGGGCATATCTCAGTGGGATCCTTATCTTAGTGAGGTATTAAAATACTCATTTAAATATTAAAAGTTGGAAAGACATTAACCATAAGGCTTATATTATATATCAATAAATATTGGGTACTCATATCTAAATATTTTAAACATGTTTAGGAAAGGAGAGAAATCATTTTGTAACCATAAGGGCCTTTATAATTAATATTTATGTTTGCAATAGAGTGATCTATTTCCAATAGGGAAATGTTTAAGGATTTATACCTATTTGAAGTATAGAAATCCAGGAAAATATTATAATTCTTAAATGCAAAATATAAATGGTTACTTATATTTTGGTTAAAATATTTAAAAAATTAATGATTCCATATAGTTTCTAGAAAAAATTTAGTGGTTTTTTTAGTAAAATAATTCTGCCGTATAAAATTTTTAATGCAATTTGAATCAGTGAATATTTTTTATAAGATAACATGAAATATGATCACAATGGTGAAACTTAGTTGTATCCAATTGTGTACTGACTCTACTCTTATGATAAACTTGATGGAGGCAATAAATTCTTTGTAATTTTTTTTATATCAATACAGATATATGAGGAAGTAGAAAATATCAAATATAGATTGGATGAGATTTATTTTCATCATTATTATAAGGAATTGAATGAGATGTTGGATAAGTTTTCTAAGGATGACCTTATGCTAGTTCAAAGAAAATGACACGTATGGGAGGATTTTGAGGGAAGCCAACCAATTTTGGTCATCCATAATTTCTTAAAGATGACTTATGGTGGTGAGTTTATATGTATTTATTATTGATCATTGTTCGCTAATTGAGTTCATATACACAATCTTGTAAGTGAGTAATATATGTGAGCTATATATATATATAATAATATTATATATATATGATGCATTTTAAGGCTTATCCATGGTTATTAATGAGAATATAAAGAATTGTGGGAATAATGACTTCAATTATAACAATTTTCAAGTGAAAAGGTGCGCCAATATATTAAATTCTTCTACACAATCTACTTGAAATTATCTATTTCAAATCTCAAACATGTACTACTTATGAATTTTAACTCTAATTAGTAACCTTCTATATGTCATGAATCCACCTTATTCCATAGTACATTTTTGTCCTTTAATTTCTTAAATAGACTTGCAACCTAAAAGAAAATGGGGAAGATTGCTACTGATTTTAACTACTAGTCTTAACTATATTTATATCCAATGGCCACCATGTTAGCTAACCTTACACACTAATTATTACTAAAAATTATTGTTTTCTCAAAAGTTCTTTTCCCATTAAAAGAGAACAGATTGATGTGCACTTCGCCTCATAAATTCCAATGTGACGTTATAAGATGAGCTAGCCACATTTATTGACTCTCGTGAGGAAAATATTAATGTGGAGTATTACTCTTCCTTCATATTCTTCATCATGTGTAATGATCCTTACTCACAAGTACACAATTTATTATGAGATGAGCTAGCCACATTTATTGACTCTCGTGAGGAAAATATTAATGTGGAGTATTACTCTTCCTTCATATTCTTCATCATGTGTAATGATCCTTACTCACAAGTACACAATTTAAAATTATGTTGCTTATCCTATTATGAAAATCTATATTTAAATGAATTTTGTCTCATTCACTATTTTTAGGGAAATAGTTCAATTCAAAAATCGTGATCCCTACCCATACTATATTGGTGGGGTAAAAGAAGATGGTAAATCTTTTTTTAATCATAGTAATGTTTGTCACGTTTCTTATTAGATATATTTTTTATGAAATGATTCTATGTATCATAACCCTTATTAATTGTGTTTCCATGCTTTTGGATATTCCTCTTATGTTTTCATGACTCTCAAAACTATGTTTATCATGCTAACTATTACAAAGTCACTAGGGATGGATGTGCATATCATTTCACTCCTCAGCCACATTTTAGCTCTCCAATCCTTTTGACTAATTATATTTTCACATAGGTGGCTCTCCTAATTTCTTGCACCTTTACATTCACCATAGACAAGCTTAAGCCTCTCAATCCATACCCAGTCTCCTTTATTTTTGTGTTAACCATTATACAGTTCAAATATATACCATCTAATTATCATTTAAAACCCAGTTTTAAGGTTAGAAGAATCAATGAGGAATATGTCAAAAGACTAAAGGACTAGTACAAACTTCAAGCAACGAATATACAATGAAGGATGAATCTCAAATACTAAGATTTGCAAATGTCCACCTAAAATAATAAAATTGAGTATATATAATCTTTGCAATACCTTTCCTAATTGTAGCAAAAAATTGATAACACATATACCCTCTTTTACATTTTTTTTATTTAAATACTAATTTTAAGATCAATTT
>APFE031547697.1:55383-82026 GCA_000404065.3 Pinus taeda
CCCCATACTACGAGTAAAAGGAAAAATGTAAAAACTACCATTAAAACGGAAAATAGAAAAGTTGGTCTCCAAAAGTCACTATATTTGGATTCTCAATTAACATTGAAATCGTTTATAGTACCGAGAAAAATGACCATTAATTATGCTATCCATCTTTTGTATATGAAAAGGTATGGGAGGTATACCACTGCAACTTTTTTATTACTAACATTTTTTTTATTACTAACATTTTCCACATGGATAGTGGATGTTTTTCTTTGTATTTATTAATTTTTTGTATTTTAATATAAATTTTCCGTACTTCAAAAGAGCTAGATAATAATATAAAATTTGAATGAATATTTTGATCAACTTGTATAGCTTCGGGTACCTTAATTAAAGTGATGTCATAGCTGGGACCTTCAACGCATCCCTTCATCAATTAGTGTATCAATGGTTATGACTAAATAATTTTCCTTATATTCCAAATACTCTTAGGAAGAACCATAACTACATGTTATGAAGGGAAGAAATCATCTTTTAGGTGAACGTATGGGAGCTAACATTGTTCAACTATTTTTGTTATTTTATACTACATATTAAAAATAATCTATTATTTCTCTTAATATCTAAAATCATATTTAACGTGTTTGGGAGAAAATTCCCCAAGGTATGGAGAGTGTGAAACTAGAATTCAACCCAATCATATAAGATATTCTATAGTTAAATGAGTGTAGATATTTGAAATATATATATATATATATTCATTTCGTTGATTCCATTTAATTCATTTCATCATATTGAAATAAATAATAATAAAATGTTTTATATTGATTGGATTTGTAATAAATCTATTTTGATTTTATAATATAATGATGGTTTTTTCTTAAATATTTCATTAATTAAAACATTGTAATATTAGTGTACTAATATTTCAGATAAAAAAAATATCTTTGATACCATTTAATTCATTCAAAATATTAAAAAACTATGGAATGAATGTCTAAACATCAACATTATATTGATTGGGATTTTAATAATCTATTTGATTTTATAACAATAATGGTTTATCCTCATATCTCGCAATTTTCTTTTGCACATCAATTTCTTCACATACATTTGCTTGTGCTAGTGCAATTTCAACTAAAGAAATTCATGTAAAATTGCTTTCATGGATATTTATAAAAAAAAGGCTATATGATAAGACAAACTTTTTATTAGTAATGGTCTTTTTTGTGTTTTTTCTTTTTCTCATCATTTGTTTTCTTTCTTACAATCGTGAAAATTTTTAGGTTGGATAATTTATAAGGTATAGGAATATGTCGTTATCCTACAATAACAATTGTTCGAGGAATTGTAATAGAAAAACTTCAAGCGTTGTATATCTTTTCTATTGGTTATTTATCTATTTTAGAAATAATAATTTACTTTAATTTTACTTATTCTTTTTAATCCTATTGTTGTTATTATTTATCAACCTTAGCATTATTCTCAACATATCATCTCAATTCTTTTTCTATTATTATGTTTTCTACTTTTTCTTGTTTTAGTTATTGAGGCTCTTTCACCATATGTTTCTTGGATTTTCATATCATTACTAGGAACTATGGCTTGATATATAGCCTCCAATACTGTACTTTATCTCTCAACAAATTTTTATGCTATGCTGATGTCATTCTTGATTCTTCCCTTTTACTTTTTTATTTCTATTATATGTCTATTCATTGAAATTTCTCTCTTACTCCATAAAAAGTAAGGGTTTTTATTTTTGGTTTCTTAATTTCATTCTCCTAATTCTAATAAGGAAAAAATTATTAAATTCAATATTATGTTTTTTAAAATCACCTAAAGGATTATAAGCTTGATATCTTTTTAGTGGAATGTGATAAGTTGCATTTTCTCTCATTCCATTCTATCTTTTGAGGAATTAATCAATCCATATAATCCTACAAATAAGGCATATGTGAGACATTTTTTCTTATAATTATTTTTATGATAAGTTCTAATTCTATGAAGTTCAATTTCATATACACTTTTTTGAATTAGAGGCTTATTAGTAAATATGATATCAAGAAATGACTACGCTTGGTTGTTCCATACATTCTTATATACATTCATCGTTAATCAATGTGATAATTAAATAGTCATTTTTATCTTTTGATTTTATTTTAGAGATATTACTGGGAATGGTATAAAGAATATTATCTTACTTAGTGGCTCAACTAAGTGCTCATTGACTTTAGAATATTGATACATGTATTTATGTTGCCAAACATATTTGTATACACATGAACATGAGAACACTCTAGTGACCAAGATCATATCATGGTTGTGAATGAGTTAGAACTCTCTTTTCTTGCACAACATCCAATGAAATGAAATTTATTGAAGGATGAGGAGATTAATGAGGCCGATGTATCCTTATAGATCATGCTAATGAATTACACAATGTGGTTCTTCTACTTTAATATTACAAAATTTTTAGTGATTTCTGAAACCAGTGGAGCAAAGGCTATCTTCAAATGAGAAGATGAATTATCCCTATAGAACCTAATAATCAATTGAATATAAATCATATATATACCACTAAAATTAGTAGTGGGAAAAGTTCTAGTGTCTCTAAATTTGAAAATATTATCTTCATCATACCATTAAGTATAAATGTTGTAACAATGATAGGCATGAGTAAGTTGTCACATACATTTAGTTGCCATGTATGCTTCAACCCTCATAAGAGTTTATATGCTTCCAAGTTCATAGGAAGGAAAGTGATCAGTTGCTAAAAACATAGCTGAAAATTAATGTTGTTAGACCAGTGTGGAACCTTGGCGACCACGTAGTGCTCATCATCCTGAATCAAACTGACTCGTTTCACACGAAATGGACTCCATATGATCCCAGAAATGAGTTATGTTAACTTTCCCAAACAGAAAAAATTTTCAAAATACATTAATAGCCTAGTAAAGAGTCTGTATGGTTGATGTGGCGTTAACTAGGTATCTATATGTGGCAATTTGACTTGTTCAACAAGCTTTCTCCACTGAATCACAATTCGACAAGTGGCTTCTTGTTATTGGTTGAGTTTGGATGATTTTGATTCATTGGAGGGGTGGCCAACCATGTGCTGACATGTAGCCCAGCCAGAGGCAACCATGTGGCAGCCCAAGAGGCCACCCAAATTGTGTTCAAATTTTGGGTGGAAGTAGTAGGAGTCAAACTGGTGACCTCCCAAAATATTCCATAGTCTCTGCCAATATGCCATCGAAGTGTTACTTATCCTTATTGTTCGTGAGTTCTATTTGAAGTTTAATGCCTCGTTGTTTGGAGATAGGGCTAGCCCACAGTTTCACCCTTAGTTACATTACCATGCATCCCATCATCGATGAAGGAGGAATGGGGGCCCCACCGATAGGAGTAGGTCATTGGTCTTAGCACTGAGCACGTGACCATACATTCCAAAACATAGCCTTTAGTAGACATTTAAAGATTCCGACAATTTCACCAGATATCAGTAAAATTTTCACTCCATTAGCACATTTGGGGCAAAATGTTATGATGGTGTTACATTTTGGGGAATCTGTTGTGAATTTAGCAGAATATTTGGAAAACCCATAACTTCTTCAGTTTTTTACCAAATCAGGAGGAGAAAGAGGCTACACAGGCATTTTTGGGCATTCTGGAGCCATTGGAACACGTTTTAGAGATTTCTGAACAGCGGAAATTGATGTATGCAATGTTTTGAGCATAATAGAGAGATTCAAGCCATTGGAAGCTCAGCCAAGGAGACATAGCCTAGGAGGGGTGAACTCCTTAATCATGTGTTGTTGTGATATTGTTTATGGTGATGTTTATGTCTATTATATTCTACCTTTCAATCATTTGTTTATTGAAATTTTCACATACAAATTACATAAAAATACTCAAAACCCTATGTTTAAACTTGCAAGCAGTCTCACAAATCCTCAAGCATATTTAATATAACCCGAAAAGGAATTTTAGTACAACAAAACTAATTTTCATAATCAAACCAACTTTGGTACCAGAGCACTTAGTTTTATTTGTGAAAGAAGAACATAATTTTTTTCAAGTGAATGTCATTCTTACAAGGACAAAAATCAAGAGAGGTGAAGAGAAGCTAGTTGAAAGCCCTGAAGTTGTGTCGAGGGGAAGGAGGGAAAGGTTTCCACAATTTCCAACACCAGTTCTTTCTCAAGTTGCAGTTGAGACTCCAGTGAGTATGTCTTATGAAGGAGAACCTACAAAGATAATGGAGGATGAGAAGGTCTTTAGGATGGATTTCTTTAGTATGACAAAGATTGTGAAGCTCCTCTATGAAGAGAAGAATACTAGACTATAGGGTGAAAGCTCCAAACCTCCCAAAGGAGAAGGTTCTTCAAGAGGAGGAGGTAATGGAAATGGAGGCAAATATCCACCCTCTCCACCTTCTTCTTCATCATCTACTTTAGAAGAATCTTCACCCTCTTCTACTAACACAACCCTTATTCATACTCGTCAACATATGTCAAAAGGAACTGGAAAGTCAGTGTTATTAAAACTTGATGTTAAAATTGAACTATCCATGTATATTGGTGAAGTGAATGCAGAGAATCTTGAAAACTGGGTTCATCAATTGGAGGTCTATTACAAACTTCAAAACCTTCAAGACGATGACATAAATATTCAATTAACCTCCTTTAGGATGGAGGGTGCAACACTAGTATTGTGGTAATCAAAGACATAAGAGGGGATTAAAAAAATGGTAAGATATCGTTATATTGGTCTAATTTCATTGTTGCATTTAAAAAACAATTCTACCCTCTACCATATATGTAGAAAGACATCATGAGTTGGGAGAACTTTAGACAATTTAAAGGTCAAAATGTGCAATATTACACCCAAGAATTCAGAAAAATGTCTCTAATCTTAGGTGTAGATTTTCAATCACAATATACATTGTTTAAATACATATGGGATTTACACAGTTACCTTAGGAATACTATACTTATGTTTAATCCCAATAATCTAGATGAGGTGTGTGTGCAAGCCACTCATCTTGAGGCAAGTTGGAAAAACACTCCAGAAGAGGGTAGTAAAAATTCATTTAAGCATAAAGGGAAAGAAAAGGGGTTCCAGGGGAAGGGAAATAAAAATGAATCTATCAAGAAGGAAGAAGAGAAATTAACATGCAATCATTATATAAAAGAGAGTCACTATGAAGCTCATTGTTGGAAACTTGATCCCAAAATGAAACAAAAGAAATTTAGCAAGGGATAAGAAAAGACAACTACAACCACTCAACAGGTTTTGGGATCCGATTCAGGTGATGAAACTAAAATTATAGGAATGGATATGAAGGGAAAATAATCCATTGCTAGCACTAGTACTTCAATCTCACACAAATAATCTCCAAATGAAAGGAACTTTTTTAGATAAGGGTTATCTCAAAACATACCAAAATTGATACACTTTTCGACAATGGCTCTCAAGCCAATCTTATCTTTGAGAAACATTGTCAAAAATTTATATGTGGAAACTATTCTACACCACAAGCCATATCCACTTGGATGGGTGTGTGACAATGCACAATTTTAGATAACTAGAAAGTGTAAACTTAAATTTTCCATTACTGCAAATTTCATAGATGAAGTGGGGCTTGTTTTTGTGCCATTGGACATATGTTGTAGAGTTTTGGATAACCCGTCTATCTATGACATAAAATATATCTTACATGGACATGAAAAAAATACCATTTGTTCAATTATGGAGTAGAATATATTTTGAGAGCTCATAGCAAGAAACTAAATCTTTCACTTGTTAATGTGGGGTAGATAAAAGGACTAGTGAATTCAAGCAAAAATTTTGTGCTTCTAATGGTCAAAACCAAGAATGATGTTGATAATGAAGCTTTTGAAGGTTGTGGTTCAAGATTGAGATATGAATTGATTGATGTTTTTAACCAATATGACGATATGTTTCAGGAACTAAAAGGATTTCCTTCTAAGAGAGGAATCCAACATGAGATATAGTTGCAACAGCATAGTACTCTTCATAACATTGGCATGTACATGATGTTAGTGATAGAAAGTGAAGAAATTAAAAACCAAATTGAGGATTTGTTGGATAAAGGGATCATCAGGTCATCTTCTTTGCCATGTGGTTCATCTATTATTTTGGTTTCAAAGAAGTATGGGGCATGGTGCATGTGTGTGGACTTCCATGCATTGAGAAAGATTATGATAAAGAATCGTTACCCAATACCTAAAATAGATGATTTAATTGATCAATTGAAAGATGCAAACTATGTTACTAAGTTGGACTTAAGGAGTGGCTACGATCAAATTAGAATTGTAGAAGGAGACATTTGGAAGACAACATTCAAAACTAAACAAGGCTTTTTTGAATGGCTAGTTATGCCTTTTGGTTTCTGTAATGCTCCTGGTACCTTCATGTGTGTGATGAATGATGTGTTGAGGCCATTTCTTGATGAGTTTCTTATAGTCTACTTAAATTAAATCTTAATTTTCTGTAAATCCCATGATGAACATGTCATGAATGTGAGAAAAGTACTTTATGTCTTAAAGAAAGAACAATTGTATTTAAATATGTCAAAGTGTGAGTTTAAAAAAAAAATCTTTGGCTTACTTCGGTTATATTATTGGAGGAGCTGAGTTGAAAATATATCCCTCCAAGGTTGATGTTATTTTGAATTGGCCAAGTTGGAAGACGATTACTGAGGTAAGAAGCTTTTTGGTAGTAGCACAATATTAGAGGAAATTCATTTCTAACTTTTCTTCTACAGAAGCTCCTTTGCATGCATTGACAAGTGCGAAAAAGGTTTTTCAATGGGGAGGGAAACTATAAAAGCCCTTTGATGCATTGAAGGAAAATATCATTTCAACTCTAGTACTTCCTCTTCTAGACTTGAGACAATCATTTGAGATCCAAAATGATGCTAGTGACTATGCCATGGCTGCAGTCCTCATTCAGCATGGTAAGCCTATTTGTTTTCATTCAGAAAATTTCAATGGTTCAGTGTTTAATTATCCTAGATATGACAAGGAATTGTATGCATTGGTGAAAAGTGTAGAAAAGTGGAAACACTACTTGATGTGTAAGGAATAGTCATTCGCATTGATCATCATCCATTGCAATACTTGCAATCTCAAACTAAGTTGGATAAATCAAGGCACTTCTGATGGATGGGTTTTCTTCAACAATTGCACTTGTTAATAACGTATAAGAAAGGTATCTACAATAAAATTGTCGATATGCTTTCTAGGCCTATTATTAGTGCGAGTACTTTACTCAAGCATAATTTTGTTGCATGAAAGTTATATTGAGAAATATGCATTAGACAATGACTTTCAGGATGTTTATGCAAGATTGAGCCAAGATAACCAAGTAGAGGAATTGGATTATCATTTGCATGATAAATTGTTGTACCATCTTGGCAAGCTTCGTATTCCATGGGGAGAAAGAGTCAATATCGTAAGAGAGGCACATACTTCTCTTATTACTAGTCATTTCGGTGTAAGTAAGATGATGGGACATCTACAAAGGTATTGTTATTTGCCTCGTATTCTTGGAAGTGTGTCACATTTTATTAAAGGATGTTCATTACGTGCAGTCAGTAAGCCTAGTAATATGAAGTTAGGAAGTACACACGCCTTACAATTCCTTCACGACCATGGGAGAGTGTTGTATGGATTTTGTAGGAGGTATTCCATTGTCAAAAATAGGTCATGATTATTTGTATGTAGTTGTGGATAGGTTAAGTAAATGTTTATTTTGATTCCATGTAAATAGAAATTTCTAACTGAACAAATGTCTTAGTTATTCTTTTAGAATTTATGGGTGCATTTTAGATTGCCCACATATATTGTTAGTGATTAAGATTCTCTCTTTTTTGGGAATTCTTGGTCGAATTTGTAGGGATTCATGGACACCAAATTGAAAAACAGTACATCATTTCATCTTTAAACAGATGGTCAAACAAAGGTGGTGGAAAGTACAGTGATACATCTTCTCCATGGGTATTGCAGCAAGGATCCTAAGTTTTGGGATGAACATTTGCACTATATTCAACATTATTACAACTTGTCCAAGAACTCCTCAACCCAAAAATCACCATTTGAGACATTCTTGGGATACTTGCCTTAGTCTCCTTTGGATTTTATTTTTTGAAAATACATTGCTATTGATTGTCATTGTGACATAGATAAAGAAAGAAGGTCCATTGAAAAAATCTAATTGGTATATCAAAGAGTTCAAGAACAACTTGAGAAGAGCCAAGGTAAGTATAGAGAAAGGTATGACAAGCATCATGTAGATCACAAGTTCCAAGTCGGTGATGAATTTTGGCTTCAAATCAGCAAAGAGAGGCTCCAAGAAGAAGCTAAAAATCTAAAAGCAAGTAGATATGGTCGATTCAAAATTTTGGAAAATATTGGTAACAATGGCTTCAGGTTAGGAAAAATTTTAAAAACCACAATAAATTTTATGTATAATAAATGGGTGAATCCCCACGATATAAAGGAAAAATGGGAGGCGATTTTATCATTAATATAATATGTATATGTAATATTTTTGGCAAATCCCTCACGAGATTATATTATCTTGTAAAGTCATGGTTAATCTTTCACTGAATTATAAAATCTTGTAAGATCTTATCAAATCTTTCATTGAATAATAAAATATTTTGAAGTCTAGGTGAATGTTTTGTTAAAGTACAAAACCATATATAATAATAGGAAAACATATTCATTAACGTGTAATATACTAACATACATGTTTGGAAAAAAGAAACTTAATGTTCTCTTACTACAAATAATGTTGCAAGCTTCTATGGCTGTGTTTTTAAAGGTTCTTACTATAGACTCTGTCATATCCTTCTATTAGCTTTGATAATATTCAACAACAATGTTCTTTAGGTGTTTTTCAAGGTTATTACCGTACACTCTTTCATATCCTTCTATTGGTTTTTATAATATTCCACAACAATGTTCTTGTTGGTGTTGATCTTGACCACTAGTTCTGTCAAGGTAGGAGAGATTAATCTTTTCCCTAACACTTTTGTCAAGCTATCATGTTTGTCAAGCTATCAAATTTCTTTCTTATTCCATAGACTCCAACTGCGGGATAAAAAAAATACATCAAGTTTGTTTACACCAACACACCAACAAGTACCAATCCCCAACTATATAATATAAGAGAGTAGTAGGTATCCCAAAGGCCTGAAGCGGATCTAATGAAAAGAAGTGACCATTTTCACAAGCTTTCCAATCAATATATAAATATATAAATCTATATTTATTATTATTTTAGTTTGAAATCTTCAATTAAATAATGAAATTTAATTACGTCTCTTCCAATCTAAATTGCTTATTGGCATAATTCACTACCTTCATACGTCTTGCATTTTTTAATCGCATTGTAACATGTGGATTAATTTCCTTTTTGGTCCACAAGATCCACTTTTGAGGACAATGTGGTGCAGTGCCCCAACACTTACAGATCATTATGATAAACTAAGAACTTTTTAGGACAATGTGGTGTAGTGACCCGACACCTACAGATCATTACGACAAACTAAGAATAATGAAGAAGATGAAAGGTTATACAAACCAAGTTATTTTTCAAACAACTAATCCAACATCAGTACCTTAAATTTTTAATGAAGATATCATATTGAGAACATTTGAAAAATGGTGGGAAATCTATGGAACCGGTATCTCTCTTTTGCAAGGGTGATGTGGAAAGAGTGATAAGATTTCATTGTTTTGAATTTTTTTTTTGTTAAATAAAAAAAAACAATATTAATGGAGATATTGGTATATTTTACTAGATTTTGTGAAGTGACTAAATGTAGCTCTAACGATTCACCTTAAGATGTCTTTTTAATATATAATTTCCTAAGTTTATTTAATATCTTCACTATACCCATCTTAACTCCACATCTACCACTGTTAGAATGATGAAATCTATTTATCCCTTTCAACACTTGGTAGACCCAGAATTAATATGGATCTAGGTTGATAGAATTTCCCCTTTAAATAGTCTATTCTCACATGAATACCATGGTATTACCATGGGTCAATACTATGAGGTATCATAAACCTATAGCTTAAAAACTACTATTAGTAAATTAGAAAAATTAATAAAATTAATAATTGATTTTTATTTTATTTTTTATTTTAACCAAATTAAAATGTTTAAGTGACATTAAATTACAGTATTCATTTTTACTCTTGATCTACCAAGGACTGAGAGGGATCCATTTTTATGCTAGATTTCATATGATGATATTTTATCCCTCTTGGCGGTTAGTAGATCCAGAGTAAAGATGGATCTATGTTGGTTTAATTCCCCTCTCTAAATAGGTTACATTCCACATGAATACCATGGGTAAATATCATGTGCCATATTTATTTTTATTAATACTAATATTAGGGTTAATAATATTTTTTTGCATGGTATTAATAATAATCCGGTCCATGGTATTTGGCCAATAGTATTTGGCCCGTAGGCTTCACCTAAATATAACACATTTTTTGATCGTTCGTAAATATAAGGTGACTTATGGAATAAATATAAAAAAATGTTTTATTTATTTACCATACCTCTTGGTTATTTATATTTTTTATTAATTTACCACAACTCTTTTATAAATATGGTATTTGGCCCATATGATTCACTTAAATAAAACCTCTTTTTTGAGCCTTCTTAAATAGAAAGAGGGTTATGGACTAAATATAAAAAGAGGTTTTTTATTTATTTACCATACCTCTAGTTTAATTATATTTTTATTTATTCTCCATACCTTTGGAGTAAGTATAAAAACAGGTTTTATTTATTTACCATACCTCCACTTTATTTAAATTTTTATCTATTCACACTCTTGCATGTTCGTAAATATAAGGTGACTTATGGAGTAAATATAAAAAATGCTTTATTTATTTACCATACCTCTCATATATTTATATTTTTATTAAATTACCATACCTATTTTATAAATATGGTATTTCGCCGAGAGGATTCACGTAAATAAAACCTCCTTTTGAGCCTTCTTAAATAGAAAGAAGGTTATGGACTAAATATAAGAGGTTTTATTTATTCACCATACCTCTAGTTTATTTATATTTTTATTTATTTGACATACCTTTGGAGTAAGTATAAAAAATTGTTTTATTTATTTACCATACCTCCACTTTATTTATATCTTTATTTATTGGAAGCAAATACAACCTCCCCAACCAGAAAATGGGCGATTACAAATGAATTTAAGCAAGGCATAAAATCAGGCGATTGTAATGGAATATAACCTACCAAACTAGGTGAATCGGGTCAAATGATTCTTTTCATAGTTTATCCACCATTTTTTTTGGTCTAAAATGAAAAAGATAATTATTTTTTAGATAAAAGTTGGGCTAAATATATGAAATGGGTGTTTTCTAAAATTTCGCCCCTATAAAATGAAAAACCCCTTAAATTTCGCCCTTGGGCTAAAACTCAGCCCTAAAATTTGTCATTCTTCATGTTCGATTCGCCTTCATAGATGAAAATTTCTGTTGTTGTTAATGTTCAGAACTTAAGGTTGTATGAACCACATTTGATTGAAGATGGAGAAAATGTCCAAATTCCTTCCATTGAGGATTTTTCTCCTGGATACCTTGGTGAACTACAAAAAGATACCATTCTTAATAGAAAAATAAGGTCTTCAAAACAAGGGAATGTGGATTACCTTTGAGTGGGTCTCAATGCAATAAATCCTTCAAGGGCTAAATGGATCGAGATTAGAAAGGTGAGGGAAATTTACCCTTACCTTTTAGATAACTGAAAGTGTTCTTTTGGGGTCCAAAAAGCTTCTAGCAAGGAGGAATGATTAGGTGCTAAAAAAAATAGCTCAAAAATAAAAGTTGCTAGATTTGTTGTGTAACCTCCATGGCCACGTAGTGCTCATCATCTTGAATCTAATGCAACTTGTTTCACATGAAACAAGCTCTATATGCTCCCAAAAATGAGTTATGTTAACTTTCCCAAACAGGCGAATTTTTCAAAAAAAAAATGACAACCTAATCGGTAGTCTACACTGTTGACTAGGTACTGACTAGGCACATGTATGTGGTAGTTTCACTTGATGAATGGGTTTTCTTCATGAATCACAATGTGATAAGTGTCTTCTTGTTATTTTTTGAATTTTGGTTGTTTTGATTGGTTGGAGGGGTGGAAAACCATGGCCTGACACGTGGCCTAGCTGGAAGCTGCCACATCGTGGCCCAGGAGGCCACCAAAATCATCTTCAAAGTCCAGGCAGAGGCAACATGGGTCAAACCTATGATATCCAAACAATATTCCAAAGTCTCTGCCAATAGGCCATCAAGGTGTTGGTTACCCTTATTATTTATGGGTTCTTTTTAAAGTTTAATGTTGCTCTGTTTCGGAGTAGGGCTAACCAATGGGGGTTGACCTTGATTACATTACCATGCACATGGCTGCAGGAAGAAGAGGAGTGGGGGTTTCACCGGTGGGGGAAGGTTGTTACCCTTAGGCCCATGAACATTGTCCCCCAGGTGGCCACACCTTCTGGAACATAGGTGTTAGTGGACATTTAAAGTATTTGACAATTTCACAAGATTTTCAATGAAATTGTCACTCCGTTAGCATGTTCTATGGTGAAATTTTAGGATGGTGTCAGATTTTGGGGAATTGTGGTGTGATGAGCAGAAGATTAGGAAGGACCATAACTTCCTTAGTATTTTACCAAATCAGGAGTATAAGGAGGCTACACAAGCATTTTTGGGCATTCTCGAGCCATTGGAATAGCTTTCAGAGATTTCTAAGCATTGGGAAGTGATGTATTCACACTTTTGATCACAATAGAGAGGGTCAGGCCATTGGAGCTCAAACCAAAGAGATGTGGCGCAGGAGGTGTGAACTCGTTTATCATGTTTTGTTGTGATACCATTTATGATGACGTTTATGCCTATTATATGTTGTTATTCAGTCATTTTTATGTAAATTTGCACATACGAACTACATAAAAACACTCAAAAACTCATGTTTGAACTTACAAACAATCTCACAAATCTTCAAGCATATTTAATATAATCTGAAAACGAATTTTACTACATGAGAACTAACTTTCTTGATCATATCAGAAAGTTAATATGGAATTGCTCATATATATATATATATATAGTTTCATCATTGTGATCGACTCTCCATGTAATAACTTTTACACATGGAAATACTTATCATATTATAGAAGCATTAAGGATATCAAACTTTCCTAATTTTACACTCCATAAGTTTACTCCCATATTTATTGATCTAACTTGAAAGTGTTAGATATCCATTTTTTATCCTTATTAAAGAATATTACTTTTCCTTATGAATGTAATTTTTAATCCTTAGTTAACATAATTATATGAGTAGATAGGAATCCAGAATTATTTAGCTATTATTTCCATGTAGAAGTAATTATCATTCTTTGTTTTTTCTTTATCGATATACTTACCTATTCCAAATTCCCTTCACCAAGCTACTTTACTCTTGGATATTGTTATACAACTTTATTTCTTATAGAAACCATGGAACCACATATGAAAACATGCATTTCATCAATTTCTATAACATAAGAAATGAAATTTTATAATTATGGAATCAAAAAATTCTAATCACCAAAATCCAACCCCATGATTCAAGGTTGAATTTTCTTTTTAAGTATCAAATGACCTACATAGATTTCAGAAAATACTTTTCCCCAATTATTATGAATGTCGTTACTCATTTTCAAATAACTGGTTCATTTACATTCAAGGTTGAATTATTCTTTTCTAATTATCAAATGACCTACATAAATTTGAGCAAATATTTTTCCCAAATTATTATGAACATGATTACTCATTTTCAAATAATTAGTTTATTTAATATGGTGAAATTTTCATAATAACTAAACGTTAATGCAATATAGGAAATATGTCCACATCTAGTTAATTTACTACAATTAAACATGCATCCTCGCTCCTGCTTCTTCTTTAAAGAGAAGAAGTTTCTAGGGCCTCTGCTCTTTTGGTTGAGAGCTCCATTATCACATTATATTAATGTATTTAGAAGATTGTTTGGAGGGTTAATTGCATATGCTTGGATAAGAAATCAATTCAAAATTGAGTTTGAATTAAATTTATGGGCGCTCAGCTATGAAAAGAGGGTTTTAGAATTTTACCATAAATCTTTAGCTAATCCTTTCTCTAAAATAGAATATGTTGAGCTACATATGTGGCCAATTATAGAACCGGTGGCCTATCAAAGAAGGGGTTTTGTCTAGGTTTCTTGTCATATTTTTTGTTTAAGGGTTTTGTTGGGATCTATTTTCTTGGAGGTGGAACAACTCATTTCATCCCTTGCTAGGGGAAAGGGTTATCTTCTGCAGGGTTATCTTCCGCATGGTTATCTTCCATGTTCGCATTCTCCCACATAGATTTCTCATTCTTCCGCGGATGCATACATAAGCTTGGGAATCATCAATCATCCTTGATTCAAATGGCTCCCAGCTTCATGAAGATAGTTGTTGGCTTAGTTCCATCTACCTCTAGGGGGCAAGCTATTGCCCATATGGTCAGTGAAGCCCCAACTCCCATTGTATAGGGCATCTAGGCCTCATTTGATGAGGCTTTGAAGTTTTCCAAAAGTGCCCTAATCTATCAGTTCAATTGTTTTTGGTCGCAACTAACAGCTCTCCATAGTTCGATCTCGGAGGTATGGAAGGCTGTCATTTCTAATGAAAGTAATTTCTACCCGTGTGCTAAAGGTTTCTTTCTAGTAGATTTTGAAAATCGTAAAAGTAGATAATGTATTGTAGATTTTGGTCATTGGTTTTGGGAAAATGCAGGACTATTCATGAAGCCATGGAACCTATCATTCAATCCCTAAACAACATTCATAATCATAACACCGTTTTGGGTGATATTACCAAACCTACCCTTGCATCTTTAGAATTTCTCCTCGCTAAAAGCCATTAGAAATGTAATTGGGAAATTTTACTCTAGGTGCTCAAAAACAGAGGAATATGCTAAACCATCTATGCACACATCTGTATGGAAATGGACATCAGTGTTGGATTCCCATCTGAAATAAACCTAACAAGTAAAGATTGTGTGTTTAAATAGAAACTCGTTTATCAAAGTGTCCTCTTCAGATGTTGATCCTGCTTTGATGCAGGCCATCCAGAAAAAAATTGCCCAAAATCCTGTGAAAAGAATTCTGCTAGAAAGAATCACAACAAATCTACATGGTGGGAAGGAGCACAAAAATAACATTACACTATCATCAAGGAAGAATACTATGTAGTTAACTATGAATCACAAGAATGAGGCAAGAAAGAAACAACTCTCAAGACAAGCAGAGCCAAAGCCCTGCCAACAATAAAAAAGTGAACTTGACAACCCCTCAAGCATCATTAGTTATGAGGATTTGAATACTGCATAAAACAAATCTTCATTTAACAACAAAGTAGATCTCTCAGACCAAACTTCTTCTTTAGCTATCTTCAAAAGGATGAACACAACAGATCGCAAAGCTAAGACACCAATGTCCCAAGAACCAGAAGATTTGAAGGAGATGAAAGATAAAGGAAGTTGGAAGACTGTAGAGAAAAGAAAAGAAAGCTACATCACCAATCTTTCCAAGATAGACGAGAAGCAAGAAAGTTAAGAACTAAGAAAATCATAGGTCTGATAGGCCAATTTGGTCTCAGTGGACATTAACCACCACCATCATCATCAACATCATCATCATCAATACTTGGTACCTTCAGGAAGTTTCAAATAATATTAAGGATTTATTGGTAACTTTCGATTATGTTATCCCGCTAAATACTAAGAGTGAAGGTAATAAGGCCATAAATTGCTAAGCTAAATAGGGGAGTGGTGGAAGAGATGTCATAGTGGAAAAACAATGGAATGATTGGTTGGAGCACAATTTTATCTCAAAGTTGAAATAGTGGATGGAACAAAAAAAACAATCAACAAAGGTGATGATCCTAGATGGGGGTGTTTCGTTGATTATAGCTCATCAAATTCCATTTTTGTGTGAATGGCACATCCTGCTACCCATGATTAAGATGAAAGTAGTCAATTTGGCCAAGTTGGAGGCAAGATTTGGTGATCATTCCCTAGGGTCGATTTGGTAGGTATCACATCACATGTGGGCATATATTGGCTTTTGTAGAGACTTCATATGGCAGAGGCATTGTGACCTTAAATTGGCAAGGATGGGGGATGAGGAATGTGTGTTTAGGAGGGTTATTGAAATATGATCTAGTTATTCGGATCAAGTAAGGTTGAGAGGTCATACATGGGAGCACATATTGTAGTGCATCACCCTCACAAGAGACCGAGGCCTATTATTACCTCACCACTCAAAAACTTCTTGGGATGATAGCTTCATGGGAGAAGTATCACACATGGCACTTAGTGGGCATTTTGATTCAACTTGGGCTCACATCTGATAAATGTTGCATTGCTCCTATTCCAGTATATAACAATTTGTTTCATGAAGCAAGGTGGTGAACCCTTCAAATGACATTAAGGTGGAGAACCTTTATTTTCTTTTATATAGGACTCTTTCTGGTTCCTCGCCTTCCTCTCAACATTAGTCAATGTTATGAACATAAATTATGTAAAAATAAATTAAAATAGATAACAAATAATAATTATAATAATATAAATATAATAATAAAGTAAATTATTTAATGGTTAGTTAGTAAATAAGGAAAAGGCATGTCTTAGAGACATGCTTGTTTGTGAGAGGGTACTTTCCTAGCTATATATACAGGAGCCTCATTCTCATTTGTACTCATCCTACAACAATTCTTCTATAAAATATATAATTACAATTACTCTCCTACGATGCATGTCTTTGTTTACGAAGTATTTTAAATATTTTTTTTGCGTATACAACTTTTGGTCATTACATTGGTATGAGAGTTGTTCGATCCTCTAGCTTCCCAACTGTTGCACAAAGGCGTGTTCTCTGATCTAGGTCTTTGATCATCAAATTCATCAACATTGTTGTTGTTGAAGCGTTTCACTAGAATTTGGAGTTTCTCCATTTCACTGTTAAACATTTGGCCATTCAAAGAAGAAATGAATATATATTGAGAGAAAGTAAATGTAAAAGAAAAAAGATTAAAAAGAAATTATAGAAAAAAAATCAAATTCAAAAAAAAGAAAAAAGCAGTGCATATAAAGATTAAAGAAAAATATTTAAAAATAAATAAATAAATAAAGATAGTTTGATGTAAATTTTGAAGGAGAACATTCATATATATATATAAGGTTCTACATTATTGATAAAAAGCGCCTAATAAAGATAAGGGGAAACCTTTCCAAATATATTCAAAACTATACATAAGAGAAGTAAGAGAAGGAAGAGTATATAATATTATATCGATTCTTCATTAAGTGGTACAAGCCTGTGGTTATAGAAACCCATGTTAATTGCCCATGGTATTTTAAAAGTAAAAGAAAAACAAAAGGAATACAAAATATCTTTATGTGAATGGTAAGTTTTACTTTTTAGATGGAGAAGCCCGAGGTTTTAGAAACACGTGGTAACTGCCCATGGTATTTTAAAAGTAAAAGAAAAAAAAAGGAATACAAAATCTCATTACGTGAATGGTAAGTTATACTTTTTACCTAAACAATAGATAATATTATTTTGATCCTTCATTAAGTAGTTTACAAGCCCATGGTTTTATAAACCAATGGTAATTGCCCATGGTATTTTGAAAGTAAAAGAAAAACAAAAGGAATACAAAATCTATTTATGTGAATGGTAAATTTTACTTTTTACGTGGAGAACATTAGCCGAGCTAAAGTACATAAATGAACATATATTTTACAATATACGCCAAAGGTGAATAGCGCCATTTCATTGGGGTTGTAACGTTTCAAAAAGAAAAAGAATATTATAAATAAAAGATATATAAAGAGAAGTATTATATTATAAAGGGGTATTTAAAGAAAATTTCAAGTCATAAAATTATGAAAATATATATAAGTACAAAGTGGGTATTATTATAAAAGGTTACATAAGGAGAAAATATCAGTTAAGAGTTTACGTTAAAGTGAAGTTGAATTAAAGTTTAACGAGTTATATGAAATTTAAAAAATAAATACAAAGGACAATAAGATATTTAAAAGAAACCAATTGAAACAATATTTAAATATTATTTTTAAAATACCAAAGGAAAAAAAGCCTAAGTAGAATTATATAAAAAGAATAGAATGGAGTTTTGAAATATTAAGGATAATAGGAATTTGGATTAAAATTGTTTTGAATAATTGTATATATATTAAAAAGGAACTTTTAAAGGAGGTTTGAAGTACAAAGTCCAAAGGAACTTTAAATATAACACCTTAAGTCATATCGACAAAACAAATGGGATCAATCATTCAAAAAAATGATAGAGCTCAATTCAAAAATGACAAAGGAAGAAAGGTTTTCCTATAATGGCTTTTTAGTTACAAATCACAGAGCAATTAAATTAAAAGGGAGTATCCAACGAAGAGAAGTTATTGTCAACATCAACCCAAGAAATGATAACAATTATATCAACATCAACTTGGCAAATCAACTATTAAATCCAGAGTTAAGCATTCGCGTAAAGAATAATATTTTTGACCTAAATGAGTATAAAATTAGTGATCAACAAGTGACAATATGTCATTATGACTACATATCCCAATTTCATGTTGTAAGGATGGATAAAAAAACTGAAGTCATACTTCGTCAACCCTTGTTTAAGGATTTGGGTACATTCATGTTAAACATAAAGAAACAAGTTTTCATGTTTCCTTATAAAGGGAAGATGGTCATGTTTCGAGACAAAACAAGTAAATAAAAATCAATAAAAACTTCATTATAAGACCGTAAGGATATCTCAGAATTGATGTTTCAAGATAACAAAAGAAAAATATCAAAGAAGCAAAAAGAGCTTGAAGAAATCATTTGCGACAAAGACAAAGAAATTTCACGCGTTAGAGTTCACCAAGAAAAACTACTTGAACAAGTCGAGAAAGCTCAGGCATCAAAGAAGGAACGGAAGGAGCATTTATTAGAACAAGAAGAACATAATTTATGTTTAAAGAACATTATCCAAAAATTAGTAGAATAAATCAAGTGTTTAAAAGATGAGAAGCATGAAAGCCAAAATAAAGTTGACTCAGAGAATGAGGAATGCTTACGTCTAAAAAAGCATAATCAAAATCTATTCAAATAGATTAAAAAGCTTAAGGATGGAACAAAAACATTGACGAATAGGTTCAAATAACTTGTCACAAAGGAAGCATCAAAATCTTCAAATGTAATAGTCCAAACAAAAGAAACAAACATTAATACTGCTAATCTCATAGTTCAAGCAAATCCAAACCCTATTTGAAGTAAAAATGTATTCAGTGGTTGTCATTCAAACAGAGGAGACACCAAATACGGATTCAATAGTTAAGTCAACAACAATAATGCCTGATGGAAATTAGTAAACTGCCATAAAAACTTTGAAGGAAGTTCAAACAAGAAAAATTCCTTATCTACATCCGAATCACAAGAGTAGACACCTTCATCAATATACAAATCTATATTATGCAGAACTTAAACAAACTTATGTTTCAAATAATATTGAGGTGAGCTCAATCTGATCATACGATAACTATTCACCCCACATCTCCAAGAATAAAAATATTCCCTAGAAGATTAATCTAGGATGGTCTGATCTATTTTCAGTATGACAATTCTATCTATCACTCATAAAATCATATCCTCTTGTATCAAAAAGGATAAAATATAAGAACAATAAAATATTGTGAACAACAAAAGAAATCCGATTCTTCATTAGTAAGCTTTGAGGACCAAGCTTTTTGAAGGAGAAGGCAATTTTATGAACATAAATTATGTAAAAATAAATAAAAATAGCTAATAAAATAATAATCGTAATATTATAAATATAATAGTAAATAAAATTATATTAACTAATGGTTAGTTATTTAATAATGAAAAGCCATGTCTTAGAGACATGACTGTTTGTGGAAGGGTACTTACCTGGCTATATATATTAGACCCTCATTCTCATGTGTACTCATCCTACATCAATTATTTTATTCAATATACAATTACAATTATTATCCTACAATGCATGTCTTTGTTTACAATGTATTTTAAATATTTCTACCGTGTAGACGACTTTTGGTCATTACATTCACTCAGCTAATATCATCTTTTGTAAAATATGTATTTCACTTATGGATTTTTGTCCTTAAATAAAGTCTTCAAGTCAATGTATATGTTGTTGGTGGTGTTTTTCATATGTTATTTTAGGTATAATCAAGTTATGCATCACTACTATTCACTGATTTTGATGTCGTATGTCTTGCAATTTCATTGTTCAACCTATCTGCAATATTTTAGTAAGTATTTGTTCTACTGTACTCTCCTAAGTTGCTTTACAATCAAGCGTAACGAGTTACAATAAGAGGGCCAATTTTCTTTGTGTTCTTTCTTCATAATACCTTGTCTATGCCTTCATTTTAGCTTGTTGTTTTTCTTCCCTCCGCTGAACTTCAATCCTTAGAGCCATCCAAAATTTTGTTCAATTCCCTGGCTCTACTCATAGGCATTTGTTATAGTGGGTATTTTTCGACTTGTTTTCTATTTTGTCCTCTTTTTAGCATCCAAGAATTCTTTTATTAAGTACTCTCAAGTTCTTGTCTATAAAGGGTTCAACATTAGATTGGGTTAGGGGTCCTACTTCTGTATGTTTCTCGATGATATACATATTGCATTTTCCATTGATAAGAATAAGCCTCCTAAAATTTTTTACATAGTCGTTCAAGTTCTAACTGGGTTATCCTTCCCACTCTTTAGTCCAAGTCGCTTCGCCTAGTTATCCCAATTTTCTCGGGCTCTACTTTCTTGGAGGTACTAGTCGTTCATGGCCCCTTGTCAATGACTGCTCAGTCATAGAGGAGGATCATATGGAGAGTCCTCTTCAAGACAACGTAGACTCTTCAAATTGGATCCTATTACTAACTTTTTTGATGTAGTCCTCTTGTAGGTCTGAAAGGAAATATCCACCTCAAAAGCTAAAGAGTTTGAAGACTACATGTATTTCTCATATTTTGAGGTTTACAATGGCGACACCAAATGTGTGCTAGACTCCAGTAAACTTCAAAATATTAGGTTATATTTCATGAATTCCATATCTACACATAGGTACATGGATACTCCTCTTCATATGGTGCTCCAAGACGAGAAAGTTCATAATCATAAGCCCTTTGTGGGTGAGGAGGACTTTAAGCAGATTCTCTAGGATATTCGCTATGATATGGCTGAAATTATGGTGTGATTGAGCAATCTAGAAAGTTATGTAATCTAATACTCTGCTATTGATTCAAATTCCCTTCCATATGGTGAAGCAATTACAAATTCTTAACCAATAAATATATCCATTGTAGTCTCTTCTCCATATCACTTGGTGATTATCTTGGATGAATAAGTCCATCTCTTGTTTGATTTCTATTTCATGGTTTCATAGTTAGTGGTTGCTATTTTGTTTTTATCATCATCGTTTTCGCATGGTGCTGGATGTTAACGAGTAAAATGATCAACTATTGGTAGCTCTTTCATTGTTTGTGTGTTTGGTTAGTTAACATTTTAATGGTTTACTCTTTAGTAGTAGGCTTTTGTTATGTACTTATAAACATACTGGTCTTGCGACCAACACAATATTGGGCTATTCAAAATATCTTATGTCATTTTTCATTTTCACATATAAATAGAAATCATGGTTGAATATTACAAAAAAAAAGTACATGCACATAATTCTACATTAGAAAGTAAAATTTTAGGTTTCCCGTGAGAAATTTATAATAGGCTACACATTCAAGTTTAAAACCTAAAATCAATGTGGTGAAATGAGAGGGGCCTAATATTTTAACAAGATCATCCCATTTGAAATTTTTACTTTTTTAAAGACAATTTATAGGTTGAATTTTAAAGAATTCTTTAAATCAGATAACATTTATCTTAACTTGTAATGAATGCAAATAAATTTTTATAAATAGAAGTTTCATGAGCAATTACAAGTTCATAATTTTGAGTGATATATATATTTAAAATATAGAGAGGACAATATTAAAATGGCATCTATGTATATATATCTGTTGAATATTATGAATGATAGAATGTAAGCTTAGTGAATGGTAGTGTCACTACTCTCCATAGTGAAAATCAATTTGAAAGAATCATTCCATCTAAAAAGTGGAAGCATGGATGAAAACCCTAGGCTCTACGCTCTGCTCTCTGTAGCAAATGCACAGATTTGCGCCCCCTGCACCTACCAGATTGCCTCCCTTCACAGCGCTACCGGCAGTCCAGCCTTCGAGCCTTTGGTAACCCATACGTCATGACCTCCCCGGTGGGAGGGGCGGGACCCTTTCCCCCCCCTCCTCCAAATTCCCGTTCGTCGAACGTTTTTACTTCCTATGTACCCCTGTTTCCTCCAGGAGACTCCTCCGGACACGATCAGAGCTTAGGACAGACTGATGTAGCAGTGAGGGATACAGTTACACGTGAAAAGGAGGCAAACAAACCGGGGGCGTCACAACCAAAGGCGAGTTCAGCTACCTGCATTCCAAAAGCACAGAACGAATCAAAGTTGAGCTCCCCAGTCATCTAATAAATGGAGAAATACAATACATGAAGGACCACACACTCATTGGAAAATTTCTTGGCTTTTGGCCAACTGAAAAATCCCTACACGGGTGGATCGCCTCAAAATGGAAGCCCAAAGGACAAGTCTCCCTGCTACTAGGCCCCAAAGGCTTCTTCACTGCAATATTCAACTGCCTAGACGATAAATCCTGAATATTTGAGGGAGGTCCGTACTTATTCAACTCCTCGGGTCTCTTCCTTCGTGATTGGAAACCCAGGTTCAATCCAGATACAGAGGATCTTAGTCATGCTTCAGTCTGGATTCGCATGTATTCCCTACCTGCAAAGTACTGGAAAGAAGAAACATTAAAGGACATTGGCGATAGCATCGGCACCTTCATCAAAGTTGCAGAGGAAACCAAAAATCGAAGATTCACCTCCTACGCAGGATCTGCGTCCAGATGCATCTTAAAAAAAACTCTTGCAGACTCAGTAAGTCTCTTCCATGATGATTTTGAATGGATTCAACCATTAGACTATGAACACATCCCTTTTCGATGCCACAAATGCCATGAACATGGCCATCTTTTTAGGGACTGTACCCTGAATATTCAGATCAAATCCTCTGCTAACGAGGCTAATAAAGATTCTGAAGGCTTCACTAAGGTGCCTAATCACCGTAGGCATGCCAAAAAGCATTCTGTTGCACCCTCTAGTCCCAAAAAGGCTAAATCCGAAACCAGATTTCAAATCCTCACCCCTCAAGACACCTCACATAAGCTTCCGAATGACTCTCAGGTTTCTCCACCTCGACCATCTTCCTCTCAGCATCTCAAAAATCCCCTGGATCCATCTTCCTCCATGCCCTCCAGCTTCCCTCTCTACTCGGAATCGAAAATGTCGGCTTTAGATGCTGACATGCAACCTTTAGCAATGGATCTTGATGCAGCTTTAGCACTTAGTTTGCAAGATGGGGGCACAAAGGATCATCAGAACATCCCTATAACAATGGAGGAAGACCCAGAGACTGTAAGTCTGGACGGACTGGACATTCTCAAACTTGAAACAACATGCAAGCAAAAAGAGTACAACTCAATACCTCCATGGGAAATAGATAGACTGGAAGGTGTTCTCATCAAAGCTCAATACAAAAAATGCCTAGGAATACAAGCAGGTAGTCGATGGGATGGAAAGAAAATCCTAAAAGAAACAAAGAAAAGAGGGCACAAAACCGATCTGCAAGGAACCATCATTATAGGAGAAATCTTAATGGAATCAGGGAGATTCCTAAAGCTGATGAAGTTCTACAAGCCCCAACCCCACTGCTCCTCTGAAGCTCATCTCTTGGAACATGTGTGGGCTCAATAGCCCCTCAAAACATAGAATGTTAAAAAACATGATTCAGTTAGAGAAACCAACCATTGTTTTTCTACAAGAAACAAAAAGTACTAATGCGGCCCTCAAAAGGATCCTCAACAAAGCATGGAACGAAAGTCGCCCAGTTTCAGTGGATGCAGTAGGGGCCTCTGGTGGACTATCAATAGTCTGGAATCCGCAGATCCTTATGCTTCAAGATTTTCATGCCACACATCATTTCATCCAAGCTTCATTTCATCTCATCGGGATGGATCTGCACGGTCTTCTCAGCAACACCTACTTCCCGCATGATTTACATAAAAAATTAGAAGTGTTGGATGCACTAATAGCTCTTAACTCTACCAGACAGTACCCTCTATGGATCAGCGGGGGAGATTTCAATATAATCATGAATCTACGGGAAAAAAATGGAGGGCGCATGAAGTTAGAAGATGATAGCATAGGATTCAAAGATTTCATTCAAAGTAATCAGCTCATAGACATCCAAACCTCAAATGGCACATACACTTGGACAAAAAAATGAAGGGGAATACATAATATTTCTTCTAGGCTTGATCGCTTTCTTATTTCAGATAATGCCATTCATTTGGGTGGAGAAATTCACGCCTCCATTCTGCCTCAAGGCGGCTCTGATCATTGGCCCATAATGCTTCAATGGAGATGTCCAGGTAAACATTGCAATCGTCCATTTCACTTTGAGGCCTTCTGGTTCACTCATTCTGACTTTAAAGAAGAGGTTCGAGCTGCATGGAAATCCTTCACCCCCCAGCAGGTGCAAATATGTTCCAATTTCAACAGAAACTCAGACACGTCAAGCAAGTGCTTAAAGTTTGGAATAAAACCCAATTTGGGAACATTCTGGAAACCAGGAAAAAATTGGAGCAGAATATGTGTTTGCTACAACAAACCATTATTGTAGACGGAAGAACAGAAGAACTAGCAGATAATGAGCACTCCCTCTGGACAGAAATAGAAGCTCGTAGGCTACAAGAGGAAATCCTTTGGCGCTAAAAATCCAGAATAAGGTGGATAAAGGAAGGGGAAAAGAACACAAAATTATTTCATCGATCCACCATTCAACGACGAATGCACAACAATATTTCCTTCATTAATAACAGTCAAGGGTAGATATTAGAAAAGCATGAAGATATTGAAAAGGAATTCAAAGAATACTTCCAGAAAGCGCTCAAAGAACAAATAGGGAGTAGATCATCAGCCATAAGATCGGTCACGCGACACATCCCCAAGATAATCACGGAAGACCACAATCAAAATCTATTAAAACCAGTCTCCATGCAGGAGGTAGAAGAGGCAATGGCTCAGCTAAAAGATGGTAAGGCTCCTGGACCTGATAGTTTCACCTCCAATTTCTTTCATGAGTTCTGGGAATTGATCAACATCGAATTTTGGGAATTAGTGAAAGAATCTCGCTCTATGCACTGGCTCCTACCTTCCCTTAATTCAACCTTCATTGCTCTGGTACCCAAAGGGGAAGAATCAAACACGCCAGACAAATTTAGGCCGATTTCCCTCTGTAATTTCATCTATAAACTTATATCCAAAGTGGTAGCAAATAGGCTCAAACCTCTTCTACCTCTTCTCATCCTTCCGGAATAGATGGGATATGTCGAGGGGCGTCAGATAATGGATGGCATTATTCTTTCTAATGAGGTGATCCACTCTTTAAAAATCCTAAAAAAACTAGGTATGATAATGAAGCTTGATCTTTCCAAAGCTTTCGACAAACTCAGTTGGGAATATATCCATCAAATGTTGTCAGCCTTCGGCTTCAATGCCACCTAGAACCGCTGGATAATGAATCTCATTACCTCTCCCTGCTTCTCGGTTCTCCATCTCTGCCCTTCCGTCCATCGAGAGGCATACGTCAAGGGGACCCCCTATCCCCTTTCATTTTTGTTCTCATGGCGGAAGGACTCAGCCACCTCCTTCACCATGTTGTTTCCTCTTAATCAATCAAAGGCATAGCGCTCCATGGACTCCATCCCTTATCCCATCAATAGTTTGTTGATGAAACGATGCTCTTTGGTCATCCTTCTTCTCTAGAAGCCAAAGCCTTTAAATCCCTGCTCTCACTTTTCTCTGAAGCCTCTGGAACCTCGATCAATGCCACCAAATCCTAGCTATTCTTCTTCAACACCCCTGTCTCCACTCAAAGAAACATTGCTCGCATCCTAGGATTCTCCATTGTCGTGCTTCCCTCCAAATATTTGGGCGCTCCTCTTATGGTCTCTACCCTTAAGCATGTGTCTTGGCGTACGCTGTTGGATAAATTGGAAGCTAGACTTTCCTCTTGGACTTATCGATCCCTCAACATAGCTAGTCGGCTCATTTTGTTCAAATCCATACTACAAGCTATGCCTCTGTATCTCTTCTCTATATTAGCAGCTCCGAAATGGGTTCTTAAAGAAATTCGTAACCTTCAAAGGAGTTTTCTATGGGGCTCCACAGGGCTCAACAGGGAATGGGCCCTTGTTAAATGGACAGAAGTCTGCCAGCCGAAATCCAGTGGTGGACTTGGACTACGGGATCCCCTACAAAGCAACTGCACTATGGGAGCAA
>APFE031547706.1:5385-52767 GCA_000404065.3 Pinus taeda
TTGTTTTGATGCAAGATGAAAGACCCATTGCTTTTGAAAGTCGTCCAATCAAGGGAAAGTTTTTACACAAAGCTATTTGTGAGAAGGAAATGTTGGCAATACTCCATGCACTTAAGAAATGGCGACCCTTCCTAATGGGAAGACACTTCAAGGTAAAAACAGATCATGATAGCCTTAAATACTTTTTAGAACAAAGATTATCCTCTGAAGAGCAACAAAAGTGGGTCACAAAGATGTTGGGTTATGCTTTGAAATCATCTACAAAAAAGGGAAGCAAAATGTGGTGGGAGATGCACTCTCAAGAAAGGATGAGGATGTGAAAGCATTGTTGTGCGCCATTTCTATTATCCAACCAAATTGGATAAACGAAGGAATGGAAGAATGATGAAGAAGTGTGGGCACTTATTCGAAAGTTACAACAAGATTCTAGTACATTTGATACATTTAGCTGGCAAAATGATTCGTTATGGTACAAAGATCACTTACACCTTTGTAAGAATTCCCAACTCAAACAAAATATTCTTATGGAATTGCACACGTTTCCCTTAGGAGGGAACTTAGGATTTTTAAAATACCACAGGGTTAAGAAGGAATTTTTTTGGGATGACCTTAAATCAGATATTCAAAAGTGTGTGGCAGAATGTCTAGTTTGCCAACAAAATAAAGTTGAAACAATTAAGACCCAGGTCTATTACAACCTTTATGCATTCCAAGCCAACATTGGGAGGAGGTTCCAATGGATTTTATCACAGGTTTACCCAAATCTGAGGGAAAGAGTGTCATCATGGTTGTAGTTGACAGACTTACCAAGTATGCACACTTTTATGCATTATCACATCCATTTAAATCCAGTACGGTTTCTACTGCATTTATGGAAACAATTCAAAAGCTACATGGAAACCCAAAGATTATTGTAAGTGACAGAGATCCCATTTTCACTGGAAATTTTTGGATAGAATTATCTTCTTGTCTTGGTACTCAGTTAGCTCATAGCACATCTTATCATGCTCAATTTGATGAGAAAACTGAGATAGTAAAAAAATGTTTGGAAGGATATCTTCGTTGCTTTGTATCTGATAAACAGACACAATGGGTCAAATGGTTGCCTCTGGCTGAATGGGTATAACACTTCCTTCCATACAGCAACAAAAATGACCCCACTTATGGCACTTTATGGATATCAGCCACCATCCATCACATCATATTTAAGAGAAAACTCTAAGGTTCAAGTAATGGAACATCACATCGAACATCAACAACTAGTCCTCCAACTCTTAAAGGATAACCTCGTGTTGCCACAGAATAGAATGAAACAACAGGCAGATCAACATTGTAGTGAAAGAAGTTTTTATGTAGGTGATTGGGTATTCCTACGGCTACAACCATATAAACAAATGTCCCTCAAGCAAGCTAAGAAGGATAATAAATTATCACCAAAGTATTATGGTCCGTACAAGGTGTTGCAAAAGATTGGTACTATGGCATACAAATTGGAGCTTCCTGCAGCATCTCGAGTGCACCCAGTTTTCCATGTTTCATGTTTAAAGAAGGTTACAGGCGACAAGCTCCCAGTTCAAACAATATTTCCAGAACTTTACGAGGAAGGAAAAATTATATTGGAATCAGAAGTAGTCACAAAAACAAGTACTCGACAGCTATGAAATCAATCAATTTCGGAGTATCTCATCAAGTGGAAGAACTTATCCGCTGAAGATTCCACATGGGAGGATGAGAATTTTATACAAAAGCACCCAGAACTACTCAAGCGTTGAGGACAACACTTTGTTTGAAGGAGAGGGGCAAGTTAGGTCCCTATAATACTAGTGATTACCCCATTACTATTGTAGTTGTATCCCTTATTAATATTGTTGTGCCCCTATTGTCCCCATATTTTTATTACTGTGCCCCATATAATCCTTTTATTGTTATTTTTGTGGCTTTATATTATTATTGTTAGGTTAGCTGCGTTATATTGTGACTCCTTAGACTCCTATATATAGAAAGGAGGTTTTGTCATTTGAATCATCCAAGAATTATTCATTTGTGGAATGTAAAGGAGGTTGCCCCCTCGAAGACGGTGAATTCTAAGGCATTGATCTCTCTTTTATATCTTTTTGTGAGCTAGTTTCATAACAAGCAACGTGCCAAAGAAACATCAAGCAAACCAATGACCACCGAAGACTTCGCGCACTTTTCCATGCAGAGGTGAAGTTGTGACACACCATGAAGACATCCATCACCCAGTAGCACTGCAGCTCGACATGCGCTCTAGCAGTAGCACAAATGTACCAGCATTGTCATGTCGAGTCGTCATGAGTCATGTTGTCCACATCTCTATTATGGGCCATGTTGTGAAATCAATGTAATGTAATGTGGAAGTCCAAGAGACCCACTTGTTGTATAAAGAGTCATGTAAAGTTGAAAAGTCATGGAAATCAAACAGTCATGAGGGTAGCCGAATAGCCACAAGGGTCAGTTTCACCCTTGGCTATAAATACCCCCTCATTTGTACATGAAAAGGAATTTTCACCTAAGCTCCTCCCACATAGTCAAGAGAGTCTGTAATATTTTCTTTGAGGAGTATTTAGTGGCTCCAATGCCTCACATTCAAGGTTAGTATTGCATGGTGTAACGATGTGTCTTAGAACTTTCTCTTAATTTGGAAGCCTGCTAACATGCCACCACATTTTCACACATGTATTGTAACTGTTGTAAGACTAATCTTGAACACTTGTAATGTATGTTGTTTTAACCTGTGTTGAACACATGAAATATTTCACTTGTTGTAATACATAATATGTTAATGGAAATGTGTTGTATATGTTGTTAATGATGTCTCGCCCGTGGTGGCTATCTCTCGGGACATCAGACTGAGATTTCACTTAAATCTTGTTGTAACAACCGTTTCACTCATTCGGACTCATCCGTTGAGTATTGTAAGTGTTAGCTTACCTTGTGTGTTGTGACTGCTGCATCCGTGTGGACTGATCCTCTGGAAGATGTGCACGTCCTAATGTGTTGCAATTTGCTAGCCCAGTAGGGACTTCATCCCAACCAACTTGGGACTGACTCTCACCCTCTCCCCTTGCATTGAAAGAATTATTGACACAAGTACACTAGAATTCACCAGGCACGCGAACCTCACTTCTCGAAGGCAAAGAAGACCACTCTCCTATGCTAAAAAGCAAGAGTTGAGGTAAATCCTTAAGACAATGGCAACCGGGCCATCATACCAAAAGGGACTCACACACTAAATGGTGTAAGGTCTAGTTGGGACTTCATATCGGGGTGATCCCCTAAATGTTGGTGGGCCTAGCACCATCAACATTTCTGGTGCTAGAAGGAGGGCCAGATGACAAGCTATGTCCTCTCATCTTGTTTTGAACCTTTGCATATTTGTCATGGACTCTTGCACTCTTCTCCCTCCACAATGTTTTTCAAATAATGAATATGTCACCATCACGAGGGATATTTTCGATCACTTGTCCACTTACACGTATGGTGGTGAAGGTGAAGTGACCTAGCCTGAGTTCTTACATGACTTTCTTTCCATGCTTCATGAGGAAGATGGATGTTCTGACAAACAGGCCAGCTTGCTTCTTGCATACACACTTTGTGAATCTCCACGTCAGTGGTTGTGAAGCCTACGGATTGATAGCATGCACTCACTTGACCACTTTTGTGATCTCATTGAAGACACTTTCTATCATTTTGATCCAGAACATCTTCACCAAAAATTGTTACAGCAATGGAAGGCTCCACATGAATTGACTATGGATTTTTGGCAGTGCTTCCGTGATTTGCAGTTTCAAGCTTCAAAGATCCAGATGAAGTTTTTCTATCTTTGGGACCAATTTGAGTATTGTGTTAAGAAATCTACTCGTCCCAAGAAGAAGTTTGAAATCAAGCCTTTCTTAGCATTCTTTAGTGATGGAGTTGTGAAATCTCAGACAGATATGGTCACTGTCATAAGTGACTCTCCGCCATCCCCTCATCAAACATCTCCACCACTATAGAGTGATGTTGAGGATCATGCTCACACACCGGTTCAATTGTCGCATCCTCCCAACATCAATTCGCTAATTTTTGTGCAGATTTGGTTGTGAGTCCATTGAGTTGTCATATGCATTTTGTTCCACAACCTCTTTCTTCGCACTCTGTTGTTCCTTCGGATGATATTGTCTTGTGTTATTCCATTCCAGACTCTACACGTGTTGTGAACGAGGAACAAGCCACTGACAGAGTTGGTGTTTCACAACCAACATGTTTTATCATTCATTAATAGTATGAGTGGGAGCTTGAGCATCAACACTCAGTGAAGGATGAGTCCCTTTTGTCCGAGCCCCCTCCGTTCCTTCCTGACATCTTTGGTGAAACATGTTATCCATGATTTCACATGTGTATCTTCATCCACAGATGCACCCATCATTGATCATTTGTAGGACACATCGAATGTCAATCCATCATTCAACAATGGAGAGGATGATTTATGTTAGTGTCAATATCTGCATACTCCCATCAAGTATCAAATCTGCTCTTTTCATTTTCATTTTAGGTGTCTCATACTGAATTTTTTGGATCATTCCACTAGGTCATGTCAAAATGGTCCACTAATGGTTGTCCTCTTCTCAGAAAAAAAAATTTTCCCTCATGAGGTACATTTTCTGACCCATCTCCATGTTGTATTCAGTTGTGGTTTTAGTTATGTTATTTTTAGAGTTGAAACAGTTATGTTTCCATTAGGTCTTAGGGTTCATTTTCAAGGTTAAAAGCATAGTTTCAAGTGTAAATAAAGGGTAGCAAAGGTATGAGGATGACCAATAAAAAAAAGAGTGATTGCGAATAAGTCATGATTATTGTACAAAGATCTTATTTCACTAATGTAATTTTCATCTCAAAAACATGTTTTTGAGATGAGAACAGAGTATTTTAGTTGATTTATATTTCTTGATGTAAGTTAAGTCATTCCATGTAATAATTGTTCCCCACTGCCCTGAGCATTTCTCCTTGCTACAAGAAAATGAAACCATTGAAGAAATCAATTCAATCAGAGAATCCATCCACCTAAAAAGAGACAAAGAAGGAAAAGCATTAAACAGAGATCTGAAGACAGAAAAAGTTCCAAAACATTAGAAAGTGGGTTTTTCTAAAGAAAAATAAAAATCAATCTCTATATAAGATGTCAAATTCCTTTTCCAAATTCATCACTTTCATTTTACAAAGAGAAAGAAGAGCATTAAAGGAGAGAGGGGAATTGAGGCCAATTGGTGGCTAAGCAAAAAGGAGGCGTTGCGTACAGAGGCCAGAGCGCTGCGCATAGTAATGGAGCGTTGTGCATAGGGAAATTTTTCTAGTGCAATTTTTCACGGCGTTGTGCATAGAGCTGAAGTGTTGTGCACCTGTAGAGGGCACCACACATAGGACCAGCAACCACCAAAACACCCTATCAACCATCCAAATCGTGTTTTTTGCTTTCTAGAACATCTAAACAAGTAAGTGTAATTTTTGAACTATCCTCCTGGCATTCAATTCATCATTTTGAAGTTGGTTTGCTATTTAAAAGTTCAAACCCTAGGTTGCCTACAAATCCCTCCACATATCCCTTATACCCTAATTCCCTCAAACAAATCCCTCCACCTATTCCTTATACCCTAATTCCCTCAAACAAATCCCTCCACCTATTCCTTATACCCTAATTCCCTCAAACGTGTTCCTCCACTTATCCCTTATACCCTAATCCCCAAAACAAAATCCTAAAACCCTATTTAAAAAATAGTCCCTACCAAAGAAAAATACCCTCCTTCTCGCTCTCATATCATATATATTCAATCCTACACCGCATAAACTCATCACCCCTTCCCCTATCCCTATTCACCATAACTCACTCCTTGATTACCTTCTCTAGGGTTGCAAAGCTTCAAAATTCAACAAACATGGACAAAGAGGCTAGAGATTATGAGGAGGAGGAAAATAATGGCAGTGAAAGCATGGGAGATGAACCTTAGCATCAGAGAAAACCACATAAGGAAGGCAGAATTATCAAAGAGGAACCATCAAAAATCAGAGAGTTACAGGCTTCTCATATTATTGTCACTTGTTTCAGGCATCTAAGGTGTTATGAGTTTTGTGTTCAACATCATCCTGAGCTGACCAGGATTTTTGTAGCCAATCTCCGTGATAACAAATTAACTCATTCTAGGGTGACATTTACAGTTTCATCCTTCATCATTGTTGATGCCACAAGGATTCCAAATGTGGGGGAAAAATGGTATAAGGCATAAGATTTGGATGAGCACTACTATGATCCATACATCAAATCTAGGTACAAAAATGAAAAGAAGAGGACCTTTCCTTTCAAGTTCCTTGAAGACAAGTATGCCCCTATGATGAGGATCATTATGAAGTATTTTACATGTGAGGGAAGATTTTCTAGATTGTACACCTATCACATTAGGCTTCTTGTGCATTTCACAAGAGTGAAAATGTTGAACATCTCGTATTTCTTATTCAGGAACATTGAGAAGATGGCCTACATTGTACAAAAAAAGCCTTACCCCCAGTAGATGAGTAGTATCTATCACTATTCCCTGATTAAGATTATTATACTACATCATCTCAACCTCCTCAATATCTCCTAGGATAAATTTATTTCCAATGACATCTTCAACGGTCCTCAGATTCCTCCACCAGTGCCTCAAGAAGCAGAAAGGCCTTCCAGTAGTGCCAAAGTAAAGAAAGATGAGAAGGTTAAGGAGACTAAAGCTGTTGAGGAGCTAGAAGCCTACAAGACATATTAGAGAGGGGCTAGAAAGTTGTTTGCAGCAGATATGCAATTGTTTACTCCACTTTATGTTGAAGGGGCCTTGCCTTCTTCATTAGCTCATAGGAAAATGCTTGCTCCACAAAATGTGAAAGGGGCTTTCCTTCTTCATCGACACAATAGTTACAATAGGTGCAGCAGCTGCATAAAGGGAAGGAAAAGATGATGGAGGAAATCCTTCATGATGAGGAGGAAAGGGAATTTCATTTGATGGAAGATGATGAACCAGAGAAGCCACACATCCATCATGGCATTGAGATAGTTGACTTGGAGGCTCAAGATGAGGCAACAAACGAAAACATAACCATAAGGGAAAAAGATGCACAGATCCAAGCATTGATGGACAACTTGGTGAGAGCTAAGTATGCCATTTCATACCTTGAGCAAGAGAACAAGTGGCTAAGTAAAAAACAAGTCCTCATGGAGCTTGAACTTCTCAAAGCAAAGAGGCAAAGTGACAAGGGCATGTCAGTAATGCAAGAGGAAGAAACATCAGCTACCTTGACTACAAAACAAAGAATTGAGAAGGAAATTGAGGAGGATATATAAACTTGGATTGACAGAGTCAAATTTCATTTGGAGAAGCTTCTACAAAAGGCCAATAGGGACAATCGAATCATTAGGCATTTGGCTCACCATTACAGGACCCGAAATAAGATTTGTAACATAAGGGTCAAGCAAATGAAAACAAGGCTAAAACAAGCACTCAAAGGAAAAAAGGAGGGTGATAGGCTTAGGTTGCTTTCTAAAGCTTCCTTGGCTAACCAAGATTCTTAATGGTGGTGTTTTCCACAAATTTTGAGCAAGTTTTGAAGAATTTTTTTCCTTTTGAAGAATTTGGCAATTTTTGACTTAGAAATTTTGGCTCTATGCGCAGCGCCACTGGTGCTAGGCTTTTCCTAGGGGAATCCAATGAGGAAATGGTCATCATTTTTGGATTCACAATGATCAGTACATGCCCCATGTGAATTTTCTAAGATTTTAGAGTAGAACTGGTCAACCAAAAGGTCAAAAAGAACCCCCGAAAATGACCTTTCTACCCTCTTTTTGACACACAGATGCAGTCTTGGGAGAATCAGTTTTTGAGGGGTCAAATGAACTCCAAATGAAAAAATTCAAGATGTTCATGAAAGTAAACTTGAATATATTTTGAATTATCTATCATGATCTCAATTGGGACACCGAGAAGACCTCCAAAATGGTCCTGCAAAAAGCACGGCGCATAGAGCTTGGGCGTTGTCCATAGGACAAAAATTGTGCTAGGTTTCCACTTCACTGTGCCTTGACTGTAATTTTGGGTTTCTCTCATTGATGGTCTTTTACTAATGTAAATGGTGACTAGGCATGTAAATAGGATGGATAATAAGTACTAGAAGGTAGATTCATTAGATTAAAAGTTATCTTGAGGACAAATGAAATAGTTTCCTCACTTTTAGAGGCAAGTTGTTAGGTTGCCTAGATTCCAGTTTCATGTTCAGTTTTTTGATGGATTAGTTCCTAATCCTTATGAATTCAACCCTTGAGGATGGTAGGAGACAGAATCAATGTCTATATCTTCTTCTTCTTTCTCATTGTAAAGGGTTGGACTCAGTTGGATGCTTATGCTTTGAGTAGACATCATTTTGTATCAGTTTTTAGCAGGAGATTAATGAAAAGTTGCAGCTATTTCTTTCGGATCCATGTGGTATGATGTTCAATTTAGTTTTATTCATTTTGATCATATGTTAAAATGTTTTTTGTACTTCATCAATCATTTAATTTCTTTTAAGTGGATGTTTTCAAGTTGATAGGCAGAACCCATAATATTTATGCTTTGCTTTGGGAAAATATTCATAGTCTATGTTTTCTTCAGTTTAGGAAGAATCCATGTGTCTTACATGCTCTTTCTAGATCCTCACCCATAAAACCCTAGAGTGTTGTGCCTTGTGCCTACCTTGCCCCATTGAACACCCTGTAGTTTTGACCTAATTTCATTGCCCTAACTGTTTGGCTCCTCCTGATCCAGCAAAACTCTTTAAAATTAAATCAAACCTTGTGCTACTATACCTAGCCTAATATCATTTTCTTGATCCAGTCATATTGGCTGAGATCCTTACAGAGAGAGCCCTCTCCTAGCCTATTAGGGCTAGCTACTTGGCTAGGCATGGTTTGTGGTTACCCTAGCATTGCCTTCCTTCAACCTAAGGTTCACTACAGGTGATAACAAGTTATTCATTGAAAATCCACTTGATCCTTCATCTTCTCTTTCCCGAAAATGCAAAGGTTGAACATCCTTACTTCTCATCTACCCCTCTGTGTGATTCATCAAACCATGAGGATGTCGAACAACATCCTGAATTTTCTGATCTTGGTTGTCGTGATCCCTTCACCTCATCATCTGATCACGATGTTGATTCACTCATAGTTAATCTGTCTAAGCCATTGGTCTATCAACGAAGTCGAAACCCCACAGACTATCGAGGCACTTCAGCTCAAGCTAATGGTTATGTCAGGCCCTCGCTATCCTGAGGTTGGTTTCACTTCTAATTAGGAAATTGTTCAAATACTCAAGGCTCTTCATCACTAATACGTATGCATTCAATATCAATCTAACACTCAGATTTTACTTCCTCCACTCGAACTACACGATTCCATCGCTCATACATTGGAGGAATATTACATAGCAAGCACAGTTGCGCAACGTAAGTGGTGTACCTTTCTCACATTTGCTTGCATATCACAAGGGAACATCTACACGCAGTGTAGCACAGCACCATGGGAAGTCCACAGAATTCATGACATGCACTTTCACTCAATTTTGTTCTATGGACGCTTGTAATCTTGGAGTGTGTTTGTTTTCATTGTTATATATTTCACATTTGCTAGTTCGCACAACTGGGTTGCTCGCGAACCAAGCCTTCACCAACATGGGTCAACCAATGCGTCGATGGCTACATTGGAAATATCACTTCATGTGATCAGGCCTATGCATTATTATCTTAGGAGTAGGAGAAGTGTTTGCTTTAGTTTTCTTACTTGCATGCTTGTTTGCTTTCTTGTTTCCATGTTTGTTTGTTTTCTTTCATGTGCGTTTTCTTACTCGCTTTGCTTTCAATTTTACTTCTTCTTTGTTTGTTTTTCTTTCTATTTTTGTTTACGTTCATTTTGTTTACTTGATATATTACTATTTTTATTTCCAGAAATAAGTGCTTCCAACTACTACGTTCTGGCTTTTGAATAGAGTATGTGGCTGAGATAGGAAGAGACTTATGACACTGCAGCACTTGGCCAATCTTTTGTCCATCTTCTCTGTGCTTGGTTACAACCTTCGATTGATGAATTCTTGATGGAAAATATGAATCATCTGCAAGACAAGTTTTGGTCCAACCATGAACTTGTGTCCACACTGGGAAGCCCCATGCTTGTACTCGGCCTTTTTCTCTATGTGTTCAAGCTCATCCAAGTAGTAGAAACAGAGAAGGGGAAAATCTAAATGAGCAAACCTATGTCAGATGGCTTACATGCTTCTCTGAAGGAACAACCTCTTCTACTCTCAATAAGTCAGGATACTCTCAATAAGTCGGGATCCCTCTTTCGCCCAAAAAATAAATAAGTACCTATGCACAGTCCTCTTGAAAAATAAAAAGGCGAAAGAAGAGAAAGGCTTCCTGCGTAGAGAGGTTAAGCATGTAACTCCACTGGGGCACTGACCAAGCTCGATGGCAGTGGAGAAGTGTGTGTTCCTGCATGACTCCGTCGGGGTACTATCCAGGCCTGTTGGCAACGGAGCAACACCAGAGATGAAAACTTATATTCTGAAAATTTTCAACTCATGAGTTAAATAACCCTTCCCAGATTCGAAACCATGTGATCAAGTTGAACTTTTCATTGTGTTTGATTGAGTTGGAAAAAGGCGAACCATATATGTCCATGGGGTAAGTGGGGAAGTCGAAGTAACCCGCATAGCGATTCAATACTCCCCGAGGGACCAACGCCCTATACTATCAACGAACCAAAGCAGAGAAGTTGGAGTTCTACCAATATGTCGCCAAGTGTTGCAGCGGCTACAGCCACCCTCCAAAATATTAGCCTACACCCAATTTCGGAGCCTCCCTTGACAGTTTCTCTTGATGACTACTCACACTTGGGTTCACCCCTGGGCATGTGTGAGTCTTTGCATCTGCCTTGCTTATTCATTTCATCCAATCTTTTTGCATGTTGGTATCCAAGTCATGCTTGCGACCATGTTCTAGTCATTCTCAAGGTCTTCATTTCATGTGTACATGTTGTGTTTGCTATGAAAGCATCTGTCACACTCACACACAGAGTCACACTCACTGTCGCACAAGCGTTGTCATGGTCAATGAATGATCAATCACAAGTGTCACACTTGTCGCTCACATTGTCGGTCAGTCATGTTGAGCATGTGTGTCTAGATGGTTTGGGTTGTCTCGTTGTCAAGTCATGTTGGTGTGTGTTTGCAAGATCACATGTGCATCTTTCACTCATTCAACACTTAGTAATTTTTTTGAAGTTTTAATGACCAGACTCCCCTTTGGCAGCTGGACCATGATCCTACCATCGACTCGATCAATTGTCACCCAGAACAGTGCATAAGCACAAAGCAAGTCATTTCAAGTTGCATTGCTCGCAAGAAATCAATCAGCGTCCAACTGGTCAAAAAAGAGGATTTGACCTGACAGCGACCCTGGGACTCATTCCCCTCAAAAATTGCATAGAGGCTACTGACCTTGCCCGCTCTGGTGACTAAGGAAATTGTGCATATAGGTCAAATAGACACCCAGTGCCTGTCCCTATCTCCCTCATAAAATTTCGCAGTTTTCCCAGTCAGTCCTCCCAAAAGTCGACCGGTTGCTCATCCAGAAAAATTGCACAGTTTTCATGAGTAGGGATTATGCTACCCAACACTCTACTTAGCTCATAAATTGCATAGAGATGATCGGCAGGAAGCCTCCCAACCTCATTGTAGTTTCTCTCGTCAGCAACTCCCGTCAGCAAACTGACAGTTCCCTCCTGGAATTGCGCAGTTTCTGCTACCAAGATCCCAACAGTTGATTGCCAGTTCCCCTTGGAATTGTGGAGTTTCTACTGCCAATGACCTAGCAACCAGCTGCCAATTCCCTCCAGGAATTGCGTAGTTTTAGCTGCTAGGCTTCCATCCAGTTCCTCCAAAAAACTGCGTAATTTCTGCCTGCTGATCCTCTATGCAGCCCGACCTATTCCTCTAGAAAATTGTGCATAATTTGCTATCAAGCCCTTGCTTCCCGCTCTTTCCGAAAAATGAGCAGATTTTTTCTACATTTCCTTCCTGCAGCCTGGACTGTCCCTCCCAAAATTTGTGCAATTTTTACTTTCATCCAAGCGAGACCTCACGAATAGTCATTATCGACTTGGATTTCCCATCTTCATCACCCAATGACTCTTGCGCAGTGTTCATCAGCAGTACCCAGAACCATCATCCCGCCTTGCAAAATTGCTGCCTCTCCTATTCACTTGCATCTGAAATGATCATGTGTCATGGTAGACTAGGAGGTTTTGGATTTGATTTCATCTAGTCATGAGTGATTGCAAGTACAGGTGCACCAACAAACATGGTGTGACAACAAATGGGATGAACGAAAGTAGTGCATGTAGAAGGACATGCTCACCAATGGACAAACAAATGATGCATACAAAGAGATGTTCTCATGAACAGATGATCATGCAAAGATGTGTTCATAAGCGAACAGATGAGCAAACATGCAAGATGTACTCACAGACGGATGAACGAACGAACATGCACATTTCGCGAACAAATGATCCTGTCAAACCTTCCAAAATACAAGCAAGGAGCAGTGTACCAAAGAAACATAAAATGAACCAATGATCATTAAAGACTCCACACACTTTGCCATGCAAAGGTGAAGCTGTGACACACCATGAAGACATCCATCACCAAGCAGCACTGCAGCTCGACATGCACTCCAACAGCAACACGAATGTACCAGCACTGTCATGTCGAGTCGTGTTATGAGTCTTGTTGGCCACATGTCCACTATGGTCCATGTTTTCAAATCAATGTAATGTAACGTCAAAGTCCAAGAGACCCACTTGTTGTACAAAGAATCATGTAAAGTCGAAAATTCATGGAAATCAAGCAGTCGTTAGGGTAGTCGAATAGCCACAAGGGTCAGTTTCACTCTTGGCTATAAATACCCCCTCATTTGTACATGAAAAGAACTTTTCACCTCAGCTCCTCCCACATAGCCAAGAGAGTCTGTAATATTTTCTTTCAGGAGTAAGTAGTGCCTCCAATGCCCCGCACTCGGGGTTAGTGATGCATGGTGTAACAATGTGTCTTGGAAATTTTGCTTAATTAAAAAGCCTGCTAACATGCCAGCACGTTTTCACACATGTATTGTAACTGTTGTAAGACTAATATTGAACACTTGTAATGCATGTTTCTTTAACCTATGTTGAACACTTGAACTATTTCACTTGTTGTAATGCATATATGTTAATAGAAATGTGTTGTATATGTTGTTAACGTTGTCTCGCCCATGGTGACTATCTCCCTAAACATCAAACGGACTTTTCACATAAATCTTGTTGTAACAATTGTTGCACTCATTCATAATCATCCATTGAGTGATGTATGTGTTATCTTACCTTGTGTGTTGTGATTGCTACATCCATGTGGACTGCTCCTCCAAAAGTTGTGCACGTCATGTTGTGTTGTGTGTTCCTAGCCAAGTTTGGACTTCATCCCAACCAACTTGGGACTCACTCTCACCATCTTCCCTTACAAGGAAAGAACCATTGACACAAGTACGCTAGCATTCACCAAGAACGCAAACCTTACTTCTTGAAGGCAAAGCAAACCACTCTCCTATGCTGACAAGCAAGAGTTGAGGCAAATCCTTAACACAATGGCAACCGGGCCATCATACTGAATGGGACTCCCACACCAAATGGTGTGAGGTCTAGTTGGGACTTCATACCAGGGTGATCCCCTGAATGTTGGCGGGTCCAGCACCATCAACAAGACCAAATAGTGACAAAACTCCCTATGAGATTTGGTATGGCAGACCTACAATAGTCAAGCATTTCATAGTATTTGGAAGCAAGTGTTACATCAAGAGGAATTATCACAAGCTTGGTAATTTTGATGCAAGGGCTGATTAGTGAATTTTTATTAGATATTATCAAAATATAAAAGGCTATAGATACTACAATAAGAATACTAAGAGGATTTTTTATTGCATTGATGTCAAAGTGGATGAATATGTTGAATCTGAAGTCAATCAACCAATTTTTGGGTAGCGAAAGCCCTGCGCAACGGTTAGAAGGTGCGAAGCTGCACATTTTGGGTAAAAGTTAGGGAAAATTCTCTGCTAAAAGCACGGAGTGCGAATTATAATAGGTCGAGTCAAAGGGTAGTCCTCCCGAAAATAATGTAAAGAAAGATAAAAAGAGTCGGCCTGCGCAAGGAGCGCAGGCCAGGAAAGGGTATAAATAGAGCGCGGATCTATGAGGGAAAAGCAGTTTTTTGGAAGGATGAAATGTAATGGGTTCTTGAAAGGAGATAATCTGAGAGCATCTCTAAGTCTAAGTCGAGGGTTGGGTACTAGGTAGAGGCTCTGTAGTTGTGTGTAGAGGTTTGGAAGGTCCGCAGCGATGTGCGTGGACCCCTGCAGCTGAGTGCGCAAGGTAGATCTGGATGTATAGGTAGAAAATAATAATAAAGATAAGTTTGCTTCTGTAAATTCTATGTTATTGCTCATCCGTCTTTATGGTTTACCTTTCTACATCTGGTTAATGTAATTGTGATAAGTGTATGTGAATCTGGGTTCATTTTGTGCGCGAATCAATTATGTTTGTTAAATGTTTGCTTAAAGACCCTGTGGAATAACTCTGAATCATATGAACAGAACAGCGGAGTAATAAGAAAATTATAATCACTCTGGATCGATGTGAGCAGTGCGAGGCTGTAAACTAGTGCGTGAACCTCCCAAACCACACCAAGATATCCCTAGGGTGCGGAAACCTGGTTCTAGCAGCCTCCCCTGCAAACTCGGGTGATACCTCAGTCCGCGCTCCGCAGGCTGTTGTCGTAAGGGCTAGTAGTTGCGAGATTTGTTTGGCTAAGTAACTCTTCCAAACCTGGGTCAGGCCCATAGCAGCCAACAAATGGTTCCGTTGTCAGGACCGGGATCTGCTTAAGGGGTGTCTAATGTGGGAACATTGGAATCCTACGAAGAAAGAGCTTGAAGTTCAGTGGGATTTGAAGCTTCACGAGTTCACAGCTCAGGAAAACAGAAACACGCGAGTATCGGAGGAACAATGGTTGGATCACTATATATTCACAGATATACATGAGATTGTCTTTGTAGCATTTCCATTAGAATTGTATGAGTGGATTGCGAAGTTAGTTGATAGTGTGGGGAGGTTCATATTAGACCAGCCGATAGTGTGGACTCCATAACTGGTGCGTAGGCTGGAAGCCACCCAAGATAGAATTGTGCGTGTGGTAGATCACTAGGTAGTTCGGATCATAGGAGGATTTATCACTGAATTCACAATAGATACAACCATAAGTTATAGTGAAGCAGAAAGGCAATTTCTCTAAGGACCACGGGGTAGGTGCATCAAATTATTAAATACTTGGATTAAGATGCTGATGTGCGAAAAATAGATCCTATGTGTAGATTAATGTCTGGGGTAATGTAGAGTAGAAAGGGTTATCGAAGAGCGAGAGAAGTGGAGAACAGTCCTTTGATTTCTATCTCGTGGGAAGACCAAGAGGACCTCGCCAGGAAGCATAGTTCAATTGATTAACAAATGCTTCCCACTAATACCACATCCGTCTACACCATCACCCATTTCACCCACGTCAAGTCCATCCACACCAACAGCACCCCCACCCTCTTCACCACTAAAAGCTGGGATGGCAACCACAGTCAAGTTACCAACATTTCAGGATGTAGGGAATGAAGATCCGAGTTGATTATGGTTTGTGATAAAATATGTATGGGACATGCAAGGCATAACGGATGAAAACATTAAAAATGCCATGTTGTTTAGTGCACCATAGGACCGCGCGCTGATATGGTACATAAAATACTCAACCAACCATCCGAATGAGGGAATAGCGGCGATCTAGGACATGCTTAATAAAGAGTTTGGCCAACCAAAGTTTGAAGCCCAATCAGTCATTGGGTTCAAGGAGATAGCAATGTTGCCTGGTGAAACTCCATGGGATCTGGACCAAAGGTTAAAAAGTACTATTCGCGAAGCTAACATGACTTTGATAGATGGACAGCATTACCCGTGGTTTATGGTGTCATTAACACCCCATCTAAGGATGGCTTTGTCATAAAATAAGATCTCAACCCAAGCTGAGGTTCTAGAAACAGCAATGAGGTTACACGCGACCCCAATACCAGACCCAAGGTTGGGAGTTCAACAAATCCACGCGCAACTTCAGAACTTGAGTCTAGAAGTACAAAGCTTGAAGCAAGGAAGAGTGTCCTAACTAGAGCTCTGCCCAGAGGTAGGTTTTATTAAATGTAAGAGCCAAAAGCACGAAAAGGACCATTGTCTTGTCTTTGCGAATTATTTAGCGAGAGGCAACCCAATGCTGTTAAAAGTGGAGGTAAAAGCAGGACCAGGTGCTGTGCCTGTGCTCTAGTGCGTGATTTTCCAGGAGGGACGGAAGCATGTGACAGATAACTGCCACCTCTTACAAAAGTATACCCATACCTCACAGTAGTTGTATTGTAACTTTTTCAATCAGTAGAACACGATGAGCGAACATGTCGAAGTTATGACTTGATGCTAGAAATAACCCCAGCTTACCGGGTGCAGACTGGAGTATGGGGATGATTCCAAGGACGTGGTTGGGGAAGAGGATTGGGGCCCGGACGAGGCCACAGATAGCTAATTTGTTATAATTGTGGAGGACAGGGACACTACGCTTGCAACTACACGAACCCATCCAGGATCCCATGTCCTTACTGCAAGCAGTTTGATCACTAATTGGTAGACTGTCTAGTATTAATTGCCCAATTGAGCGAAAAAGGAGTACCCAATTCTCCACCAACCCAAAATATTCAGATGATGCGCGCAGAACCTCGTGAGGAGGACCCCAGTATCAATACGGTACTACGAAGTAGTGCAACTGTAAGAGGGAATGAAGACAGGAAGAGGTGCGACCTAACCATACAAGAACATAACACGAAGCTAAAATAGGGGAAGACGGGGCCAAGAGAAGCTCCGTCGGGCTTCGCGAAAGCTCTTACCCCAGGAAGAAGGGATTAAATAGAGGCAGGCATGGACCCCTCCATGATCCCTACCTTTCTTGAAACCTACACATAATTGTTGCGCGATCATGAGGTTGTTCAAGGATTGCAAGACCTTATCACTGGGTGTGCTGAATCCAGCAAACTCCAAGTCTTCCAAAAGATCAGAAGACATGTTATGCACACCGGACAAGAAATGAGACTAGCCACACAAATCAATGAATATGAAATGGAACAAATCATCCTAGATCTAGGTTCGGATGCAAATGTACTGCCTAAGCAAACCTGGGAGTGTATGGGCAAGCCCGCACTGCAATGGTCCCCGATTCAATTACGCATAGCAAACCAACAAAATATCCTACCGATGGGCCGATTACACGGAGTAACGGTGGATATCGATGGCGTCAGTACCCAAACCGATTTCAAAATTATAGAGATTGTTGATGATAGCAATCCTTACCCTGCACTGCTCAGAATTGATTGCGCCATAGACATGAAGGGGATCATTAACCTAAAAAGATGCAAGATGACCTTCGAAAAGAAGTCACTACGGGTAGTAGTTCCACTAGACCCAACAGAAGAGGAACGCTACACCGAACCCATACGCGACAAAGAAAGTCACGATAAACTGGATTGCATTTATCAAATAACAACGCAAGACCCAGATCGAATGCAGTCTGCCGGTAATCAAAGAACCTCGTGGGAATGTGACAGCATCTGCACTAGGGATTCCAAGGAGGATGCAAAGTAAAGGCAGAATCGACTACAAACCGTTACAACACTCAACTGAAACATGGTGACCCAGTCGGTATGGCACGTAACGACAGAAGAAAGATCACAATCAGAGGAGAGCAGTGTGATAGCTGAAGCACACCTCGCCCCGCCTGGTACATTATGTGTAGTCCAGGAGCAGCCCAGGGTGCCGAAAGATGAGTTGCGTGTACCTAGAAGGGAGCTGCAGAAGCTGGGATGCAGGCAACAGTTTCAAGTTCGGATTAGAGGACGTGCGTGATGGCTGCAATGGCATAAAGCGGTAGTTCAAAGGATATGGGTTCCCATCGTACGACTGATAATTCATCTGGAACATCCCTCTACAGCCCAAACAACCACTATAGGTGTAGCTCACTCCACCAGTGGCGACGTCCGTGACAGAGTTCAGTAGCTTTGGGCAACCATTCTGCATGGAAAACTATGACTCGATGAGTTAGAAGAAACTAGGGCCTAACTCTGTGCACGAAGTTGAAGCTGGACAGAGCAATTGCAGAATTGTGGGTAGAAGTTGCCTACCCAGATTACAGGAAAGAATTGCCAAAGGAAACCGATGTGGCTGGCTTTCCTGCCCTGTTACAAGCATTGGCTCTACTAGCGTGGTTGCGACTACAACCGCAAGAACAGGGATGCGCGTGGGATAATTCAGCAATAAAATCGAAAGAAGGTATAGAGTGCTCACAACCCAGGCTAGTCGTGAAACGAAAGACCTATACTAGGGATTCGCCTACCTGACTATCTGTAGGAGACCCAATCCCAGCGCCCCATGCAGCTGAAAGAGGGTGCGGGATACGGAACCAGGCTGCTGAGAAGCTGCACGACAGAACCCTACAACAACTGTGTCTGCATCCTTGGGGATTCGCTACTGCGAAAGGAAGATGGAAAGTGACTGTTGCAAGTACCGTTCATGTAATAATGACCCCCTTAAAGCACTACAAAGCCGGTGGCGGGCAATTAAGGTAGAGGAATAACCGTCGAAACCGCATTTATGAACTACTGAAAGGGCACGTAGTCAGTCTGGAATGTCGAATCATATATAATCAGGGGCAGGGTCATGCCACCACGTCTTCCCACTGTGCAAGAAAACCACCCAACAGCATGATGAATGATGAGCAATTTAGAAATAGCCCATGGTTTCAGGCATTGCCTAGATATTACCAAGACGCAATGTTGAAGGCACAAGATCCTACCACAAACAAGTTGTAGATAGCCACGCTGCAGACTGCCGAGCTCCCCAAATCTCCCCGGACGTCGTGAGCCAAGAAGGGCCCCGAGAGCCCAGACCTTGTAAGAAGGTCACCTCGGCACCTATAATCTGGAAAATTCACAATGGAGGAAAAGGCTAAGGCTATTATAATCGAAAACGAGGACGAAGATGAGGTTCCTCCCACATACATCGAAGAAGTCCCCCCTAAAGAAGATCCTATACAGCCAGTACAGCGACCCAAGTATGTGCCGCCAAGCAAAGGGAAGGCCAAGGTACCTGCAAACCTGGATGAAGTCGCTTTGGTAATCGTCACCATGTCGCTACTATAAGAGGTGCCAACAGAAAACTCGGTGGTTGGTCGTGTGGCAACAATGAAGTTTGAAGATTGGGACCTTGCAAATGTAGTAAAATTTCCCCATCTGGCGACAGATGAACTAATGGACCAAAAGATAGAAGGGACGGTGACAACGTTGTAGCCAAAGGTGTGGCTAAAGGAGGTGGACAAGGCTAGATTGCTCTATCTCTTGTCGATTCCTCACTTCCTTTGACCCCTATCACCATGTTGGTCATAAAACAGCTGCTTTGTTTAATTCATGAGGACATATTATGGGTTGGTAAACTTTTCCGAATAACAGCGGAACTTGTTCATCAGATTTCGCATCTCCCCTGTGACGGAAGAGATCCTCGAGAGATTACTGATAAAGGTAATGATGTCATAATGATAGAACGACTGAAAAGGAAGTACCAGCTCGCCAAGGGACAGCGTGGGTATATCATTGATAGTATCTCCGATAATGCAGTCCGTGTTGCCACCCAATTGCTGGCAGGGAAAGTCATGAGGAAATGTCGTGGCACTAAGGTTCCCCACTGTTGTTATCGCTCTTGCAGAAGAATGCATAGCCGGTGTATGGTTCAATTGGTCACAGTTCCTTTGTGAAGAATTTCAAACCAATTGCCGCAAGGTGCAGGATGAAGGCATGAGGTCCCATTATGCATGGTTGCTCCTATCCATCGTACTGGTCACCACTGACTTACCAGAGGAAATCTAGTTTCCAGTCTTGGATCCGGAATGGCCTGAAGCTGCTCGTTATGCTTCCCTTTGGGTGACAAGGGACACGAGACGAATTCGAAATGTCAAAATCTTTCAGGTATTAATGGATGCGACTATGCGTCAATGGATTAATCAATTACCCCACCTAACTGACGAGATCTATGAAAGTATGAAGCACATGTCTACATTAGGGAACGCAAGGACTTGGCCCAGGCATGGACACCACTTTGGCTTATTGCTATTAATGACATTATTGATGGGATTGTGGATACTTGTCCAGTGGCCTGGCACGGACCCTTGGCAGAAGAGTGCGACGAGGCCACCATTCGGGAAAAAAAGGAGGAAGCTAAGCGTGTCGCACAACAAAAGTGGAATGCACAATTGACCGCAGGTTAAAGCAGCTCAAGAGGCAGCGCTCATAGCAACAGCCAAGGAGCCATCCACAAATAACAAAGGCAGTCAGAAGGAAACTACTACGGGGACCCCTTTAAAGCGCTCAGCAACACCAGAGCGACAGAAGCCATAAAAGAAGACGAATGCCTCTAAGATAGACAGCAGGGTGACCATCCTAACTGAAGGTGACCTAAATGATATTGCAACTATCGTTCGCGAGGCCACATGTGATGTAGTGGACGAAGCTATGTCCGAGCAGCAGATTGCGTTGGGGGAGCTCCATACCCAGTTACAAATATTAGGAATCTGCGTCGCAAGTGAAAGTATTGCTACAAAAGGTTCCGGTATGGCAACTACGGAACCATTACTTAAGACCCAAGTCGCCTATTCTGTTGCAATTCCAGCAGGTGCGTTGATCGTTGATAACACGAAGGATAGAGTTGCGCTAGGACGGCTTATAGGACTGGAGCTCAAACTAGCCGAGTTGGCATGTGAAAGCTTTCAGCAACTGCAGGACAATGCCATGATAGAGCTCCACAACCAGGAAGGGCATACCGAACAAATCCTCCAGGAGCAGAAAATCAATCTCGAACAGCTGCGCCTCCAATGGGATGAAGCCGTCACACAGAACCATCAAGTGCAGCGGATTGTCACAGAAGCTTGCTCAAGTGCCCCTGAATTAGAGATTCTGGCTAACCTCCCTATTGTGACCCAAATTCAGAAGTTGGCTACTAGGTTCCATAACACTAAAGAGGAGGTTCCGCGGATCCATCGGGAGCTTTTATTGTGCAGATTGTAGAGTTGAAAGTACAGATTCAACCGGCAATGCCCCCTGAGATCATGGAGCAGAGAAGGAACATCATCACCACCTCCCACGCAATGCTTATGAGGATGATCAAGGAATGTACAGACCTGTTAACACAGTCGATTGTCACACTCATGGCACTGCAAGAGGATCCAACCCTTCAGCACTTGGAAATCAAAGCTCGGGAGCTTTAGGAAGCCTAAGAATCAAAGGAACTGTGTCGACTGTTGTTATTACACAACGCCTAGCTAAGGTAAGGGAAGCCCAGGACGTAAAAATCCAGGTTGATGCGGCCCAAAAAAAGGAAATTGTGATTAAAGCCCATCTCTAGCCATGGCTGGATGAGGCATTTGCAGTTTCAACCACCATAGAGCACAGGGTAGCTCATATGCAAAGTGAGTTCGCCACTATTGAGACAGTGCCGCCAGAGACTGAGTTAACGGCCATGCAAGTGGAAATGATGCAACAGATGATGGAAGAATTTGTTGCTGGAACAAGTGAAGCACAGAAGATGCTAACTGACCTCTGTGATAAGATCACTACATCAGCCGAGTGACTCAGGATGAGTCACAATGATTTTGTTGGGGGACTGTTGGGTAGCGAAAGCCTCGCACAACGATTAGAGGGCGCGAAGCTGGACATTTTGGGTAAAAGTTAGGGAAAAGACTCCGCTGAAAGCACGGAGCATGAATTATAATAGGTCAAGTCAAAGGGTAGTCCACTCGAAAATAATGTAAAGAAAGATAAAAAGGGTCGGCCTGCGCTCAAGGAAATGGTATAAATAGAGCGCGGCTCTATGAGGGAAAAGCAGATTTTTGGAAGGATGAAATGTAATGGGTTCTTGAAAGGAGATAATCTGAAAGCATATGTAAGTCTAAGTCAAGGGTTAGGTAGTAGGTAGAGGCTCTGCAGCTATGTGCAGAGGTCTGGAAGGTCCACAGCTGTGTGCACGAACCCCTGCAGTTGAGTGCGCAGGGTAGATCTAGATGTATTGGTGGAAAACAATAATAAAGATATGTTTGCTTCTGTAAATTCTGTGTTATTGCTCATCTGTGTTTATGGTTTACCTTTCTACATCTGGTTAATGTAATTGTGATAAGTGTACGTGAATCTGGGTTCATTTTGTGCGGAATCAATTATGTTGGTTAAATGTTTGCTTAAAGACCCTGTGGAATAACTCTAAATCATAAGATCGAAACAGCACAGTAATAAGAAAAGTATAATCACTTTGGATCGGTGCGAGCAGCGCGGGGCTATAAACCAGTGTGCGAACCTCCCAAACCAAACCAAGACATCCCTAGGGTGCGAAAATCTAGTTCTAGCACCCTCCCCTACTACCTTGGGTGAGACCTTAGTCCGCACTCCACAGACCGTTGCTGAAAGGGCCGGTAGCTACGAGATTTGTTTGGCTAAATAACTCTTCCAAACCTCAGGCCCGTAGCAGCCAACACCAATATATACCAATTCCACTAATCTAGACAACAATGGTGAGAAGGTTGATGAACCATTTTTAGATGAAGACAATGAAGACCCCCTCATTCCTCAAGCCAAAGGCCTTTCAAGGTATGTACAAAAATACCACCCATTCGATCAAATTGTTGGTGATTTAAAAATTGGTGTACATATAAGAAGGAAGTTGCTAAATCCCCCTACTCAGGCGCATGTAGCTCTATTTTCCATGGAGGAAACAAAGGATGTTTCAAAGTCTAGCCAAGATGATAATTGGTTAAAATATATGCATGAAGAGTTGGACTAGATCGAAAAAAATTAGACATGGGAGCTTGTTCCTAGACCATCAAACAACAATTTCATAGACACTAAGTGGGTCTTCATAAATAAATTGAATGAGTGAGGCGAAGTGGTAAGGAACAAGGCAAGATTGGTGTGAAAGGGTTATGTAAAAATTGAAGGTGTGGACTTTTATTAAACATTTGCTCATGTTGCTTGATTAGAGTCTATTATAATGTTTTTGGCATTTTCCTATTTCAAGAAACTCAAGATATATCATATGGATGTCAAATATGATTTTCTAAATGCAGATTTGTGGGAAGAAGTTTACATAGAGTAGCCAGATGGTTTTCATCTCTGAAATCAACTAGATTATGTTTGCAAGTTGAAGAAGACCTTGCATGGTCTCAAGAAAGCCCCACGAGCTTGGTATTCTAAGTTGGACACTTGCTTAAGAATGGTTTCAAAAGAGGCGCAATTGATAGTAATTTATATGTCAAATGTAATAATGGAAAATTGATAGAGGTAATTATCTATGTTGTTGAATTTATATTTTCCAGTGATTCAAATTCACTAATATTCTAGTTCGCAGTTGATATGAAGGTTGAGTTTCAGATTTCTATGCTTTGAGATCTTTCTTATTTTCTTGGCTTGCAGATTGCACAAACTTCAAAAGGGGTTTTTATCTCACAAACCAAGTATCTCAAGGAAGTATTGAACAAATTTAGCATGGAGGAGTGTTCCATGGTGAGTACACCCATGGTTATAGGTTGCAATCTAAGAAGGAGTGATCAATCACTAGAAGTGGACCAAACCTTATACAATTCTATTATTTTCAGCCTCTTGTATTTGACAACCTCAAGACTAGACATAATGAAGGAAGTTGGTATTGTTGGAATATTTTAAGAAGCCCCCAAACAGAGCCATATTTTAGTATCTAAGAGGATTCTCAAATATCTAAGAGCCATGATGGACTATGGCCTTTGGTACCCATAAGGTAAATATTTTTCATTAACTATTTTTATTAATGTTAATTATGCAGGTGATGTAGATGATCAAAAGAGCACAAGTGGTGGTGCTTTCATCCTTGGAGAATGTCTAGTTTCATGGTTGAGTAAGAAGAAAGATTTAATCTCTTTATCTACTATTGAAGCAGAATATATAGCAGAAACTTCTTATTGTGCTCATATTTTATGGATAAAGTAGACTTTTCAAGATGTACAAGTGTTTTATGATCAGCCTATTCCTATAATTTGTGTCAATACAAGTGCTATCATCATATCAAATAATATTGTCTTTCACCCAAAGACAAAGCATATTCCAATCGAGTACCATTTCTTGAGAAAGCATGTTGCAAATTAAGTTTTCAAGCTAGAGTATGTTCCTACAAAGGAGAAGGTCATTAATATCTTCACCAAACCTTTCCCAAGGGATCAGTTTGAGTATTTTAAGGAAAGTATTGGGAATAGTTCCTCTTTCCTCCCTCCACTAGATCTTCCTCAAGAGGAAGAAAGGCAGATAGTAAGCTTTCATCATATCAATATGTAGCTACCAAGTCCACAAGATCTATAATACAGGGGGAGATTGTTGCTAAGGGAGGCATGTTAGTGTCTTTTTCATTGATGTCAAAGGGGGAGAAGTATTGTTGATCAAACAAAATATGGAAAATAAATTCATAGTAAGGGGGAGATGTATTGGTGATCAAAAATAAAAGGAGAAGTGCATCACAAGTGGAGTAGCATATAAAGAAGGAGAATATGAGAAATAAGAAGGACATCACACTTTGCTTTATTTCTTAATTGTATTCATATTGTTTGAACAAGGTGTCTCCATCAATGCCAAAGGGAATGTTAGAAATGTGTTGTTATTGATCACAAAGTTGATTAGGATGAAGGCAGTAGCAAAGGTGATCGCAAGAAGAATGAAGAAAAAATCAAAGAATGGTAAAGGTAAAGATGGTAATGATGCAAAGACTTTGAAGCCATTTTCAGTTAAGAATATCATATCAATTGTAGTTGGGACCCACTACGATGGAAACATATTTGAATGAGTTTTCCAGTGGTATGTCAAAGTTCAAAAATTGCCTCCTAGATTGAAAGTTATTGTGAGTCAAAGATAAGAACCCCTATAATTCAAATTTGTAAAGTTAAAGAGGTTGGAGGACCTTTGGAGTATGTTTAAGTTTGGCACACAGCCAAACATAGTGGATATGGTTAGTAGAGTGGCTAAAGGAAGATCAGGTAGACGTGGCTCTAACAGTAGTAGGCGACAAGTATTTTTAATTGGTCGTAGGATGAGCCAGTGCAACACATAAGCCTGGAGGCAGAAGCCCAAAAGAACCTTAATCAATGCACATAAGGGAAGCGCAGGATGACACAGCTTTGGGCAGAGTTAGTAGAAATAGAAGGCTTTGTTATTAGCAGGGAGGTCCACTCTACATCTCATCCCGCAAAGGCTAGCCTGGAATTTTAAATGTGTGTGCATAAGGTAAAGGCCCAGGATGGAGCAATGTCAAGAAACATGGCAAGAGAGCAGCAAAGGCTAATACTTTTAAAATAAATGACAAGGACCCTTTGAATTTTTATGAAAAGTTTTAAATCTAGTGGTTTTAATTTAAATAATTTAACATAGAAAATAGTCACAAACACAAGGCTCAAGACCCCTTTCTCTCTCCTCTATGACAAGATGTGTGGCAGCATTTTAGTGGACATTGATGATTTCAGCATGACATCGGTATAGAGTACACATGGCATGCATATTTGATGTTTTTGGGTATCCTAGTGGGCCAAATATGAGTGACGTGTGTCACCACTCAAATGGAACCACGTGGCAAAGGTGACATTAGCATGACGATAACCTAGAAGGGCTTTCCCAAAAAAAATTGAGTGGTGCACAGGTAGAGGCGGTAGGTCGACTAGGCATAGGGCGCATGTGGAAGACAACTCAGCCTGACATGCATTTGATTGGTTCTTATATGTAGCGAGTGGACCCACCAAGAGACATCAGCCCGCACCTATGACCTTAGAAGGATTTTAAGAGCGCAAAGGAGGAATATCTGAGCTGCCAAAGCTCTGGGAAGCAATGGAAATACAGTCGGGTAGCGATGACCAATGGGAGAAGAGGAAAGGCAAACCCACATTGAACATGTAAGCTCAAGAGGCTTTATCCAAGAAGGGAAAACAATGGTGCACAAAGGAAAATGGTCGAGATAATTGGCTCATGAGACAGAAATTTTTTCAACAATAAAAGTTCTGACAAATGACAAAAGGCATGCCCAGATCATGATTTTTTTGGCATCATGCAGTGTTTTATATAAAAGTGCTTAGGGCTTGTAGCAGACCTATAATCTTGATTAAATCCCTTAGGGATTAATTTAAAATGGTCCCGCATAATTTATGGTAAATATGCGTGTGTGTCGTAGTGTTTTTTATTAAAGCCTCCGGGCTTTGGCATGAAACCAGTCAGTATCTTTTGGAGTTTGCAAGTTATGTCAAACATAAAATTAGACTATTAAAAGTCGATAATGCAAGCGTGAATGAGTTGGTATAATTATAGTGGCATGTACAAGTTTAGAGGAAGATTTAGCAAAAACACTAAATTTGGATACTCACCAAAAATAGAAAAAAAACCTAGCTAAATTCTGATAAAAAATCCAAAACAACATATTGCAGTTACGCTCATTTTTTCTCAAAGAAATAGAAGAGTAGAGTTTGAAGAATTGGAGATAACATGCAGATGACTTGACAGAAGCAAGACAAAGGAAAAAATAAATATTAATGCATGAGGAAGAGTTGAAGATGACTAAAGTGCAATTCCAAAAATATCGGTCCATAATTATTTAAAAGTAGAATTCAAGCAACCAAGTGGAAGGTTTTTGGTGCAACGAGATGCATAATGTGAGTATGCATCAAGGGTGAATCAGATATCAATTGTGGTGTTTGAAAGGTGTTGAGAAGGCAGAGAATGAATTGGTGAATGGAGTTTTTAATGGTGAAATAAAAAATTGCAAAGGATTGATGTTGTTGGTGTGTTTGGGGCTTTTATAGTAATCAGAGAATTGTTGAACATTTCTATGGTGTTTGTGGTAACTAATTGCGATCATAAATTTACTTTTTTATGAAATAAAGTGGCCTATTGGTTCTAGTTTAAAAATGGATGAAATATGGATCAACACTTCTAGAAAGTGGTAGCTTGCATTCCAAGGGAAAGATTCCCTTTCAGCATTAGTTGATAAATAAGCAAGAGAAAGATTCCCTTTCAGTAGTAGCTGATAAACGAGCATTGGAAATAGTCCCTTTCAACAATGCCTAGTAAACGAGCAAGGGTAGCAATCCCTTTCTGGGAAAGTTGATAAACAAGAAGGGATAGAATTTCCTTTCAATAGAAGTTGATAAACCTACAAGTAGTAGCTTGTGGGGCAGTGACATAATTGCAAGTTGAAGCTTGTATTTGTCAAAGAAATAAAAGAAAGATTGACGTCTTGTATATATGTTACACATGTGTATGAAAATGGTTGTAATGTTATGTTTTACATGATTGTGTTGTATCGTTGATTCTTAAGGGATTGAGTGATTGAAAAGTGCAATTTATGAAGAGTTGTATACCTTGGTCACACTATTGATTCACCCCCCGTTAGTGGTGTCCTGGTTTCCAATGTTTCTAACACTAACCAATGACACCAACACCATAGCGTCATGAAATATGATAGACTATGAAATAACTAGCCGCAAAGAGAGAGCTCATGCGATAGTTCAAGGACAAGCGGTTAGCGTAAGACAGGGAACAGTCAACCACCACACAACAAAGAAAAGAAAAGGGATGTTGGTCGAGGGCAATAGAGTCTAGAAGTTGGTGATCAAAAAAGAGCGGCCTAAAAGAAATATGGAGAGAATTTCATGTTCAAATCCATCAATCGTAGTAGTGTCATAGAATCAACATGCATTGAAAGATCCATAGGATTCGGTGACAATGGTCGAGTTGAGTCAATGAAAGCAGCCGACTAGTTGTGCAATGAGTAGGTCACTATGACAGTGGAATCGATAACTGGCAAGATGATGAGAGGAGTGTGCAATGGCAACATTGGCACATTGAGGCTATGGCGTGAGGATTCGAGACAATAGGTAGCTGGTAAGTGGATTTGGAAAGGCAAATCAGGTCAGAGAAAGTGTCGATATCCTATGTATCTAGAAGTTGGGAGATAGTTGTCATAGCCGCTAACGAACAGTTGTAGCAGGAGAAGTCGCCAACAGTAGCACCTACAATAGCTTAACAGTGATGTAGATAAGGAATCTGGTTGAAAAGAATCGAGATAGGAAGTTGTGCAGGGTTTGGAAGTAAGGATGGACCGGTGGACAGGGTGCAAGGATCGACAAACTAAGAACAGCCAGTGGGGACAAGCTGCCATGCAGTTAAAGGAAGAGTTAATTCGTATGATGGTTCTTGTGTGATCACAGTTTTTTCAAGGTTGTTGGTCAGAAGGACGTGCTATATAAAGGAGGTGTTACACGCAAAGGAGATGCTTGCAACAAGAGACATGAGCCCAAGGTGAGTGGAGGCAGCCACTCAGTCCATGTCTCCCAGTATAGGGATATTTCAAGCCAAGTGGGAAAAATATTTGTTTGGGGAGAATCAGAAGAGATTTGTACCTCTTAATAGCACCTTCAGGTAGAGTAAGCAACCACAAAGGTACACAGGGTGCATGGAACTTATGACTAAGGTGATAGACTTGCAGAGCATGGTTGGAAAGAATAGGTACTCAAATTAGATTCCGTAAAAGAAATCAGGTAAGTATTTTAGTTCACAGGGAGAAGTTGCGGCAGTGAAGAATGTGGTAGTGTTGGAGACAGATCCAGGTGGAAGAGGTTATTTTATAATTGCCTTCCTCGCTAAGAGGGAGTGTTGAAAATGTAGTGAGCAATGTCTTCTATCTTATACTTTAGCCAATGAAGATCTCAAGATGTCCTCGGGAGATAGATTTCAGTGATGGTGAGTTTATTTATAGTTTACGAGAATAATCATCAAGTTAGCATGGGTAGAGTTGGAGCATCATTTAAGTGGAATTCTTCATCCATTTGACTACAATATTGGTTGGAAGATCGAGTTCAGTTAGAACGAGTTGGGTCTTCAATCTTGATTGAAGGAAGAGTAAACTAGATCACTAGTGTTGATTGGATTGAGCACAAGTTAACAACTCCAATGATGATTAGAAGGAGAGTGAGTAACACTCTCATTTAAATCACTATCAGAACTCGAGTTCTATATTTTGAACTAGCCTAATTTAGCATGCATCGAATCTATAAAAAAAGACGAAGGAATAAGCCTAATTAAAAAAAAAAATTAGTGCACAAAGTATTGTGACAAGATAGAGCTCACGAGTTAGTGTGAGAGAGCCTTGAATGTGGACCGTAAGAATTTTGTCCTAAAGAATAGGAGCACAAGTGTGCTAGGAAATAAGAGATTGATTATGCGCAGAGCTTGTGTCCTAAGGAGTAGGAAGTCACAAGTTCACAAGATCAAAGAGAAGAGAGTAGGGTTCATAGAGCAAGTCAAGGAGGTAGCATAGGGACACTTGTGTGCAAGAACCAAGATCAAGTGATGATCAAGGAAGGCTGAGATCAATTCTATTAGTTGAGGTTTGTTTGAGAAGAAAAACGCTTTCTCAAGAGAGATAGAGTGATTTGTAATAGATTCAATTTCTCTAAGGCTAGTCAATAAAATATTCACATCAAGAAAGCAAGTTTTCCCTATTGGGTTTCCTAGGAAAAAGTTTGTCAATTTGTGCTTGTTTTTTTATCTCTATGTTCTAATTTTGTCGCTTATAAGTGTTAAGAAATTTTGTGTCTTGGTGAAAGAAATTTTGGTTTCAGTTTGCAATTACCTTAGTCTCAAATTGTTCAGCTAATCAATTGCATAATTTCGTGGAAATTAGCATTCCTAATCCTTCTATATCAGGGAGTCATATCAATGTTGACCTTAATGATTGGAAGAATACCATGTTCTTTTCTGCAAACTAATTAACATATTTAACAATGTATGGTCAAATCTTGATGAGCTACATATTTGGATATAAGGTTTGGGGTTCCTTCTTGAAAGAAATTTGTGTTAATTAACCCCTATGTCGAGTGGTTTTCATCCATAAATTTCACTCTCTACCAAATAGACATCTTGTTGTGATGGGCCTTGGTTCACTTGCAAGGGTGACCTTTTATAAGGCCTAGGCACCAAGACTCCACCCTCACACTGAGAAAATTTCTTCAGTTCCTATATGGATGTGAATGCCTAAACTGTGTCTAGAATATTGGCATTCCAATTCCCTTGTTACCATTAGAAATGCTCTTATTAATTTTTTTGCTTTGGCAGTTGAATAGGTGGATCTGCTGCTTTTTACATGCACCTAAATCTGCATTGATCCTGAGCATGGGAACGGCCTTCTTAAAGATATTGTTCTTGAATGTAATGGGCACATCTAGACACAGATATTGGACAACAGACACACTGCTTCATCTAAAGACTTGTTTTAAACATGGTCACATGGTTGCTCACTATCAAAAAGGACAATGCTCCAGTTGTTGCTTAGAAAAAAGGCACAAGCCATAAACCCACTTTGTGGATGGGCTCCATCTCAGAGCACCATTCGAAGGAGCCAAACCTAAAAAATATGTCAAACACGAATTTCAAATCTACGTCAGAGATTGAACCTATTCCGAATCAAGAGAGGAAGGATGTGCATCTCAAATCACTTGGAAAATTTTACTCTGTAGAGCATGAGGTAATCAGTCCATCCATGGGGATTTAAAAGTGTAAGAAATAGTTAAGTTGGATTTTCCTCAACAGTGACGTAATTCTAGATAATTTAAGAAATTGAGAATATTTACTCAAGTCTATTGGAATCTGAATGTGCAAACCATATAATCTTTTATGTTGTTCCTTCAAGGTGATTGGGGGTCAAGCTATGCATTCCACTCAAAGCTAACCATAGTGGTTTTTAAGATTGCAAGCACATCAAACAGGTGTTTGTATGCAGTGTATCTTGATTTTGTAGATATGTTGGGGTCGTTGAAAAGATATATAATAAAAATAACTAATAAAGGAAAAACATCAAAGCTATGGAGCCTATGGTGCTGCCAAGATTTGTATTTTGAATCCTTTGTAGAGGTTTTGAGACCTAATTGGAAATATGTTATTTGGGTTGTCCCTTACCATTAAGTAATGAGGCATATTTTCAAGATGATATACAGGAATATTTTTTATCTCACTAGTATGAATGATGTCACCTTACAGTGCATATTTAATAGAAAGAAAACACTTATTTATCCACTGAGAATTTGAGGAAAATGTTGATAGCCCCAGACACTTTTCACCTTTGTAGATGTTGTAAATATTTTGAAATTAAAATAAAATAATGTAACCTTAAGAGCCATTTCTCAATATTGTGCATTAATAACCACCTCTTCATAGTAACCCCCTCTCCTTATTGAAGTAAATAAGGGGGTGTGTTACACTAGAGGGCAAGGCTATCACATCAAACCTTATACTTGTCCCCACAAATTTGGCTTCTAGATTGTAAAATGATTTGTTTCTTGTAATGCTTCAAAATTCCCTTGAAATCTTAGTTCCCTTCAAGATAAAAGGTCCCATGATTTGAAAACATAAAATTTCTACATTTCTCAACATATAATTTTAAATCTAGGACTAGTTACATTAAAGATGATAAAAATCCAAATGTTTATAACTCAAAAAATTAAGACTTGTCATATTAGGAGAATCAATTTGGCATAAATTCAAATGGTTTTAAGGAAGTAAAGAAGGAAAACCCATGGTTCGAAATAATCAATCACTTATAAATAGTATAAATTGTGATGGCAATTTCCTCAAGCTTCAGCATGTACAAATTGGTGGTCTTACCAACAACTTCAATATCCACCGTCAAAATGCACATTTGCTTCTTGCAAATAGATGTTAGAATAGTTGGTGAACATGAGCCTCAACTTCCCAAATTGACAAAGAAAAAATAAGTAAAATCTTAAAATGATTTAGAAATTTATAGATCCAACACTTCTCGTCAATTATTGAATATAGAATCCCTTAAACTATCGATCCATCTACAAACCAATGAAAACTAAAAACCACATCATTTTTAGAAATCTACAACCCTTAATATTTGTTGCTTCTACATTAATAAATCCCTATTTTGAGTATTCATGTCAATTTTCCTTGAATTTCTACCCTTAGCTACTACATTCAACATATTTTGTATCAAGGTGACCATTTTATGCCCAAAGTCGATCATTTTACCCATAAATCGTTAAAATTTGAGTGATGTTTTGATCTTTTAAAGATTAAATTAATGTTAATGGGGTAGAGAATCAAACAAAACTTACAATGAGACAAACATACAAAAATTGAATAACCATCAAAATTCTTAACAATGAATTTTTTAAATGCCAAAGATATCTAATCTCAATGTCAACGTGCATTTGAAGAGAGTTTTGGAAAAACATGATAACATCCTTCCACTTCTACTCAAACTTTACAATTTATTATATGCAAAGAATGATCTCTAAAGACCTAACCTCAACTTGGCCTACTAAATGGTGTCAATTGTAGGTGGATAAGGATGAGTTGAAAAGGCATATTCTTTCATTGAAATGTCATATGGTGAAGGTCAAACTTGGATATCTCCCATATCATCGGATGTAGAGATATATGATAAAACACGCCTTCAAACCATCATCTAGAAACAAAACTTCCTATTTTGAATTAATCCACATAACCTTGATTTCTAATCAAATACGTATAACTAGTGGTTTTCTTCAAATTTTTCGTTGAATTTTGTGAAAATAAATGTGAGAGATAAGTACAAAGATATTTGCAACTAAATTCCTCTATATTCATTGAATAAACATGGAAAAAGGAATTAAAAAACTGGTATGGTGATAAATATGAGATAATGAGCCAGAAGGTCAATTTAAACAAGTCATTTCATGGTTATCATTGAGGAGACATCTAAGAGAAAAAGTAAAAGAAATTCTCCTTGCATATCATATGAGTGTGATCAAATTCAACATCAGAATGAAAATTATTTCATAACAATCAAGAAGCAACATAAGATCAACATGGTTACGAGTCTTAAATCCAAGCTAGAAACCCATGCCTCTATAATAGGCATTGGTTTTAGATACCTTTACAATGTTGAATCTATATAACAAAATTTAGTAGATGCTTGATAAATAGAAATTTTAAGAGTAAGATAATGAAAAGTGCATGGATAAACATCCACTCTAAATTAATAAATATGAAGGCATTTAAAAAACACATATAAACATACACTTTGCTAAAATAAAAATACATTACAATATAATTATTATATAAGCATTATATTGATTAATAATAATAAAATAAAACAAAATAATTCTGTGTCCATAATATATAATATGGGAGTTGTCTATAATGCGACTTTTTGGAGATTCCGGTGACGGAATCTGGTGGAAGAAACTGAGGTTAAATCCAGATTTGTTGCAGTTAAAATGATTTTTTAACTGCATATTTAGATTCAGTACCCTGAAAAACCCCTGGGATGCTTTGATTGTGCAATAACTAACTATCAAACTTGCGATTCCAAGAAATTTCTGCCGGATTTTGACCGGAAAAAGCCACCAGAAAGGCTTTCAAAAAGTCTCATTATAGACAACTGCTATAATATGCATGCATTACATGTGATAATTATATAGCATTGTATTGATAATTATATGGGCATTGTATTGATTAAAAAAAATAAAACAAATAATTCGATAATATGTAAGATGCAATTATATAAGTGAAAACAAAGTATAAGGACAAATTCACTCCATACACCCAATTTTAAAAATATATATATAATAATATTCATTCATGGTCCAAATATACCATATAAGCATTGCTTCTGCCATTAAAATATTGTACAAACTACAATATTTCACCAAAAGTTCATTGCAACAAAAAACAAGGATAATCACAAACTATTTTAAGATTACACTAATTAAAATAGTATCCATGAACATTAAAACGAGATAAGCATTAACCATGTATGGAGTAAGAAGTGCTTACTTAAGTGGGAACATGAGAGTTGGGAGAAAATCCATTGTTTACAAACATGTTTATTTTATTAAGAAAAATGCATAGATTATAGTCTTCGCCAGCTTAAAAATGAGGACCATTCTAACTAATTAGTAATAAATTCAAAAATTATCATTACAACATAGTTAATATACTCAATTACCCATATTTACTTCATCGCAAATCATCAATTGGTTGACATTAAGATGAAATGAAACTTGTTCATAATGTTTTATATGTGCATACGGTTCTTGCACTACACCATGTTCTTAAGATACTCAAATCAACCATTTCCTCATGGTGCAAGGGAAAAACAGACTACAAATTTTCATCCAAGGTAAACAAAACTTATCTATATACTTTAACAAAAACAAATTTTCATCCTTCAGAAATGCATATACTTTTGTCTTTCTCATTCACATCTTTCTCAAGCATACACATTATTTTATATATATATATATATAACAATTTCCATTTTAAAATTACACATTTTAAGCTACCTAAAGTCTAGTGCAATAATCTCTAAATACTTCCGTTAATGTCAAGTTTTTGAGCAATTAGATTATATCTCTTGCACATCCCATGAAATGTAGTTGATATTTCACAATCACATGCTTGTTTTTTTTTATCTATTATTTCTATCTTAAAATAATATGATATTATAGTGATATTATAAAATATATTTTTTATTTATAATTATTGATAAATATATAATAAAATGAGTATAATTATATAAATTAAATGATTGGTAAACGCTTATAGACATCACTTTATGATAAGTATTTTAGCAAGGTGAAATGTATCATGAAGTAAGCATTTTGATAAGATTGATGCTTATCAGCGTTTACCAACTATTTAATTTATATGTGTGCACTAGTATATAAGTTAAATATATATACATTTGAAAAACAAGTAACAAAATTCTTAACCATGGAGATTCACTTCACTTTACCACGGAGATTCGTAATCTGTAAATAGGTTTTTGTTACAATACCATGGCTTATCAATGCCACATGTCCAAAAAAACATAACTCATTTCATGTGAAACTTGTTCATATAATTTTTCTTTAATTAATCAATTTAATTAAAAGAGCATAACTACTTTGGAGATAAATATCAATAGTTCATTTGTGAATATTATTAAGAATATTTTATAATATTCAATGGAGTTTAAATCCCTATCATCCAACTAACTAATAATTATTGATAACTAAATTAAAATTTTATGAGTCCTATTTCAAAATAAACATGCTTATCATCGTAATTAATAATTAATCGTATACTTTTATAATATATAAATATTTATAAAGCTCTGAGGGTTAGCTCAGTTGGTCAAGTTCCAATCATTAAAGCACCTCCGCTATTCAGAGGTCATGTGTTCAATTCTTTCGACACTCTTGAGGTCAAGCTTTATGGTTGAGCTAGCGGGAACTCATACTTTCAGGTAGACCTGTCTGGTGAAATATTCCATAAACGTAACAGTCATTGATCTATAAAGACCATGAACCACATAGTAAATAAAAAATAATATATACATATATATAATCACCATATCTCATTTATATTTTTTTAATTCAATTCCTATATTCAATGCATCATTATTTTCCTTATTGTTTGAACTTTTTTTTTAATTTTCCCTTTTGCGCATATGTTTGTGCACTTGTATGTCATTTTCATTGAGTACAAAAAAGAAGGATTAAACACTTGCATCTCATCATACATCTCTACCTACTTTTTGGTTTCTTCCATATCCACAAAACAAATTTATTTATTTATTCCATTGCATCAACATTTACAATGTTAGTAAAATGTTCATATTAATCATTTTTAAGGAAAAAAAATTATTCATTAAAAAACATAATTACAACTATATATGTCGCACAAATATACCTCTCAAAATTTGTGGTTTTCCTCTGATTTCTATTGTCTCTCCTCATCATTCTTCATCACAATCACTACATAAGGCTACAACATTTACATGGATTTGTTTTAGGAACTCAAACATAAAAAATGAGTATACCACAATTCATCACAATCACTATCCCATATGGATACAAGATTTACATGGATTTGTTTTAGTAACTCAAACATAAAAACTGAATATACCAAAATTTACCCTGGTTTCATGCACCTTTTAAGGGTGTTCCTATCATGAGGGATTCACTGCTTAGGTAATGTCTTAGCCATGCCTATTCATATTGAGCATTTTCAAAAGTTAAGCAGTGCATTGCTTAATAATATGGAGGTCTTAGGAATATTTAATATATCTATGGGTATGGGTATTTGTGGGGTGGATGGGGTAGGGTGTCAATTTACCTATGAACTGGATGCAATTATTTTCAAAAGAAAACTTAAGGAGGAAACCAGATCTAACCTTACCTTGGCCCAAGCAAGAGAAATTGGGGAAATATTATAAAGTTGGAGGAAAAAGGAAACCCAAGCTAACCTGAATATGGCCTGGCTAATAAAAAAGTGGAAACATCACATGGGATTTTGAAGGAATATGAAGGAGGAAGAATGTTAGCAATCAACATACTAGGGGTTGTGATAAAAAGGGGTATAAAAACTTCATTAAAAAATGGATATCTAGTGAAAATTGGGGGTATTTTAATTGGAAAAGTGTAAATATAGTAACGACCTAGTATTTATGGGTTATGTTATTATGGGTTCAAGTGGTTAGGGGTCAAGAAGTTTATCAGAATTACAACCTAGTATTTATGGGCTACTGTTATTATGGGTTCAAGTGGTTAGGAGTCAGGAGTTATAATAATAGTTAACAGTAAAGAGTTAAAAGAGTTAATAGTTTGGCATTATACATTATGGGTTAAGGGTTTATGGTATATAGTGGTTATAGATTAAAAGGGTTAGGGGTTACAAATAAAGTATTTGGGCTTAATGATTAAGGATTAACAAGGTTATGGTGTAATGGATATAGGATTAAAGATTTATAAGGGATATGATCTATAAGAATCCATTGTTATAGTGCTTAGGACTTATTTGGATTAGGGATTACAAGAGATAGGTGCTACATATTATAGCTGCATGATGGATTATAAGTGTTTGAGCTTAGTGATTAAGGATTGATAAGGTAAGGGTGTAGTGGATATAGGGTTAATGGTTTATAACAGATAAGATCTATAAGAGTCGACAATTATTTTGGTTAGGACTTATTTAGATTAGGGATTACAAGAGATACGTGTTGCATACTATAGTAAGGTGTCAATGGTGATGGATTATGGAAATTGTATTTTAGAGGGGTTATCATTTAGTGTCTATAAAACTTAGAAATCCCTAGGATCGTAGGTGTTATATCAATTTCAAGGGTTACGGATTATGGGATGAGGGAATTTACGTTATACGGATTATCTATTGTAGGGTTTATTACTTCATGGGACATAAGAATGATTAAATATTTGTTTTATGTATTAAAGTAATACTTGCTCAAGTTCTTAGGTTATTTGCATAGAGTGCCAACAAAGTGGGGTCTCTTATTAGACAATGGAAAACTTTTGTAGAAATATGACCAATTACCCAACTTAAAGTGTGTTGGGAGAGATTTTCAAAAAATTATCTCTTTCGACTATTATTAATACAATAACATTCTAATTCTTTGTTTTTTTCTATATAATACTACTTAAACACCCACGAGGATTTGAACCAGTGACCTATCGCAAAGAGTGTCTTAATAGTACACCCATTCACCGTCAATCCAAAGCCCTATAAGCTTACATTCTAATTCTTTGTTACAACAAAAATGCCTATAAAATACTAAATTAAAAATTATATTTTTTTATAAAATTCTACCCTAAAACTTTTATTATAGATTTTCGAATACCATACCTATATATAAAACAATCATTCAAATTAAAAAACTTATTTTCACTTAAATAATATACTTAAAAAGTTTAAAAAACATAAAAATGATATTACAAGAGTATTTATCATTACAACCATTTAGTAAGGAAAATAACGAAATAATAAAACACACAGGTACATGTCCAATCGCAATCGAAAAAAAATTGGATGGTTTTCATGAATAGAAGCCATGTCATATATGTGAAAACCATTATATGTAAAGAGCGAGTTCATGTCATCAATAATTGGGATGAGATGTGTACATCTATAAGGTTTTGTTAGGTGTAAACAGCGAGGTCAACTCCTAAGATTATTAGACAAACTTTGCTTTTATATGTGTTATTATTTTGAAAATAAGTTATATATATAAATAATATGATAATAATTTAGTTTTAATATTATGATTTAATTATCTATGAAATGTTTATATGTGAAATTTTTATCATTAAATAAAGAATATATATATATATATATATATATATAATATATAATATATATAATATATATATATATATATATATTTTAATATGTTATTAAAGATGTATTTTATATATATATATATATTTTTTTTAGATTTTAATATGTTATTTTAAATATATATTTTCCAAAAAAAGTGTTTTAAGTTATTTGTTATTTAATAATATAATAATTTAGAGAAAAAAATTTATACTTGTATTTATATGATTTTAACTTATTGTATTTGTTGTTATATTTCCAATTTATGTGTTTGTAGAATCTAGTATTCAGAATTTACAGTTTTTAAATGAATTATTGGTTTTAAGTTTCTTAGTGTTTAGAGTTTTCTTGTGAGTGTAGAATACCTTACCATGATCTGAAAATTTCAACATGTGAGTGCTCGGCTAAGATTTGGTACTCATGTGAAATGGGTGGAATTCCTACCATAGCAAAGCATGGGAAATATAAGTGAGTTGTTGGAAACTTGACTACACTAAGAGGGGCAGTGAAATAGTATAGTGCATGCATGTGATCAATTTACAATTTTTACTTTTCTTCTTAATAGTTATATGAATTGTTAGATGAGCGGCAATACATCGTATGAATGACAGATTTAACAACACAAGCAGACATCATATAAAAGAAACACAAATAGACACTAGATACAAGTAGAAACCCAAAAAGGGAAACCCACGAATTTGTTGTTGTGATGTAAATGCAACCACTCACTCCCTTTTTACATTACCTTTTGTAGGCCACCTACAAGAAGCCTCTCTTCTATTTTGCAAGCTACAACTTGCTGGAAGCACCCACTCCCACTTACAACAATTTTTGTAGGCCCCCTACCTACAAGAGGCTTCAACCTCACTTTTCTTTAGCAAGCTACGACTTACTAGAAGCACCCACTTCCACTTACAAATTCCAACTTGTTCTTTTTCAATCTACTACTTTAAGGGAGACACCAATCCCCTCATACATTAAAGTTTTAAATTGTTGGGTTACCTAATCTTTAATTCTAAATACCTCCATATCTTTGTCTTTGTTCTGTACTTTGTTTTTTATCCTTTACAGTTGCTTATATTCTACTCTTCCTCTTCAATTCTTCTTCACATCTTCTCCTCTTCATTTTTGTCTCTTTGTCATGCAATTCATAAAGTAGTTCTCACAAAATTTGAATTCACTAGCAGCACTATCATTCAAAACACATATTTTTCTATACATAGTTTGCGAATTGTTTGTATTCCAATACAAGAATCTGAAGTGAAGGGTTGCCTCTTTGTATTCCAAGGCTCTTTGTGGTCTCTCTCTTCATTTCTGAATTTGAAGATCAAGTCAAGACAAAAGGACCTTGTAATATTTGAGAAAATGAAGTAATACAAGTCAGCAATAACGATTGCATAAGTCAACTTCACTGCAGATTTCTTTATGCACATTACAGGATGCATACATGTTTTTATTAAATACAATCCATGTATATAAATAGTATGCTCATTTAAAAGATGTGCATATTCTATTTCATTCTGATTTTTGCTTGTTATTCCACTCAGGTGCACCATCCACTCTTTTGGATCATCAGACATTTTCAAGCACCTCTGCAACACAATAGTAATCATATACCTCGCTACTCAACAACACAATCTAACAATACATCAATTTTTTCAAGCATTTTCATCACAACATCTACAAGCATTTACATCACAATATTTGCAAGCACTTACATCACAAGCATCATACTCACTCACAGCTTTACATGATCAGCAATACATACATAGGAGTTGTTGGAAATCTAACTATTTTTGGTCTTCAAAAATGTTATTGTACTCATTTCAATATGTATCTTATGTAACAAACAAAAGAATAAAGAAAAAATTATTATTCTAAAGCATGAGTTTCATGCTCTTTATTGATGGTCTTCTAGGTAAAAGCATGTTCTTCATGCTTCTAGGGTTCGTTAAGTCATAGGATATTTTGTCATGAGTCAAGAGAGTCAACATCATGTTTATAATACCCTTCTGTGCAAGATCTAAGTTGTAAAAGAATTTATTTTGTGTCTATAAAGTCTTGGAAACCTCCAAAGTACAAGTCGGCCTAACGAAGAGAGTTCAACCCCTTGGAAAGGCTATATAAAGAAGTAGATTTGACCTCATTTGTCACTAACTCACTCACAAGTTTAATCTCTCAAGCAGAAGTTCAATCTATAGTTGGGAAGCAATAAGAAAATGAGAGTGAAGGTCTAGAAGGCAATAAGAAGGAAGAAATTTTGTTTCTAGGCTATATCTCTCTCACAGGTGTGAAAATATAAGGTTTCGGCAACTTCCAGGAAGGCTGAAATTGTAGGTCATAATTGCAGGAGAGCGAGTTGCAGTATCAAGTTTCTAAAAGAGCATATATTTTGTGTTGACCTCATTAACCTTGGAAGGACCTATCTTGCTCAAAGGAGGATCTCTTGAAAAGTTGGATTAGGGTTTTTGTAGCAACTGCAAGGTCGAAGTTGTAGGGTCGAAGTTGGGGGCCAAAGTTATAGTTGGAAGCTAGTTAAGGTTGGATCAAGCTTGTTTATTTGATATACTTGAAAGGATTTCTTGAAGGGATGACTTGGTACTTGTAGGAGGACTTGGTCTAAGGTTTGGGTATTTGTTGTCTCACTTGAAGCGGATTCTATAAGAAGAGCAAATTTTCTATGTTTTCCCCATGAAGTGATTTTTCCCTGACTTAGAGCATATTTTTTGTGTCCATTGTCTTTTATGTTTTGATCTTGATATTGTTTGATAAAAATATCTAATGAAGGAACACAAGAAAATAAATAATGTTCAAAAGCCAGTATTAAGGAATAAGTAAAATCAGAATTGATAGCTTCTATATCGCAATTTTATGACATGGTATCAAAGCTAAGGTGAAAAAAAAGGCAGTTGGAAGGATCATCTTGTGAACACAAGAAGGGTTTGCTAAGTGGAATAACTCACAGAAGACTACATCAAGCCCTTATCAAAGGGAAGCCTGAAGAGGAAGATTACAAGTAGGTTTTTGATCTCACTTGGAGGAGATCTATTCAAAATCTCATTGGAATATATCTTTGAAGAAAGCATCAAGGAATCTTGGTATCATTCATCGCTCTTTGAAGTTGTTGTTAAAGGTATCCTAGAAAACATTTTTCTAGGACATCATTGAAGTATCATTGAATATCTTGAAAGCCTTGAAATAGTTGGAGACATCATCAAAGAAGGAAAGAATCTTGATTGACAAGTAAGTATCATATTGTTACTTTATGAATCTATAGGTCATATGGGTTCTTTCTGCAAGGAAAGAAATAAACCCGTTGGCTAAGAAAATTTCCTAGTATAGAAGAAAAGGATTGGTCTAACACTTGAAAAACATGAAGTAATGGAATATGTTCTAAGTGAAATTTATAAACCTAGCAAAGATAAGGCTCAAGAGCTAGAAAAATACAAGAAATGAGAAGTAAGGGCACAAAGGATCATTGTGGAATTCATTAAGGATCATCTAGTTCCATTTGTTGCTAACTTAAAGACTTCTAAGGCTATGTATGACAAGCTAGTAAATTTGTACTCTATAAGTACATCAGGTCAAAAGATGTCTTTGAGAAATAAACTATATAAAATGAAGAAGTAGAAGGATGAGGACATGGCCTCCTTTCTTATGAATATTTCCGAAATAAGATATTAATTGCAAGGGCTTGAGGAGAAAATTTCTAATTCTGATATGACCATATGTGTACTAAATGCTTTGCCACCATAATGGAGTAGTTTTACAACAAGAATCTACTCTAAGAAAGACTTGACTCCTTTTGATGAGTTGTGAGCTCAATGCATCTTGGAAGAAACAAGAATCAAGGTAAAGGATGATATTGAATCAAATGAATAGTCGCAAGCCTTCATTGCAACGACCAAGAAGTTGAAGAAGGGAAAGTTTAGAAAGTCCAAGAAGAAGCCAAATATGTCCAAGGTTCAATGCTTTAGGTGCAATACATATGGGCACTTTAAGAGGGATTGTCCAAAAATGCAGAAAAACAACAACAAAAAAAGTGAAGCTCACACAGTTGAAGAAATGGGAGAACCTGAGAAGAAATCGAAGAAAGAAGATGTCAAATATATTTACTATTAAAGAAGGCATCCTCCCTCTTAGGCTCTTTAGGAAGTTTGTCTTTCCTTTAGAATAGCATTCATTTTTGTTTTCTCTAAGATAATATGGTTTTGTAAATGCATAGAATCATAGATAGAATCATGTGTTAGTAGCATATTTAGACTACTTGATTGAGTTGACTTGTAGAAATCATCTAGTCTTTTAAAAATTACAAGCTTGGTACCATTTTGCATAGTGTTCACCCATACATTGTCTAACATTATGTTATAGGTAGTCATTTTGAAGGTTCTTGGAAAAGGCATTATGACAAGGCTAGTATATATTCCATATAGCATGGAAACAATACTCTTGAAGTATGAAGTAACACAGTTGGTCAAGTTACAGGCTCATTTTAGGGCATATAGCTAGAGGATTAAATGAAAGCATAGCATGGCATATTTGAAGTATCTCTTGGGTAGGATTCATGTGTACAGAATCATGTAAAATAAGTTGGTTATAAAATATGCTTGATAAGTCTTCTATATAGTTATATGACGCTTAAGAGAAGAATTTGACTTACTCTAGAATGAATAATAATTAAGACTCTCTCTCTCTATAGAATATATAAAATGGTAATCAACATCTAGTATAATCTTCAGAAGAATATTGTAACTTGGTAATCAAGTTCGATCCTTGGGCACTCTAATGCATGAAGGAAGACTCTTGTGAAGATGGACCATGGGGATGTTGATGTTTTTTATGAGAAGGTGAACATGATGAGGTAAGTCTAATATCTTTATTATTGGTTATCTAGTTAACATATTGTTTTTCTACCTAGAAGGATATTGCAGGAATATATGGTGAAAGTTGAGGCAAACTCAACATATGATTTTGGCAATTATAAATTCAAGATGTGTTCATCTTGGGATTAAAAGGTAGTAGTGTGAGAAGATAACCTAAATTTCATGTTCGTACAACATTAAGGAGATCACTTTCATGAGGAAGCAATGATTAGTTTGAAGTTTGGAAAGGCTCAATATAATTCCTTCATTAATGATGAAAAAATGAAAGTGATGTGCAAGATTGATGACATGGATCCTATCACAAGATTAAAGAAAGAAGATGGCTCCATGATACCTCGAAAGGAAGCAAGCTCAATACAATGAGATGTGAAGGAAAGAGGGAGCCATGCCACTAGTGATATGCATAAAGAGCAGGTGGTTGATACTCATGGAAACAAGCTAGATAACTTGTGATTATGACTTCCCAAATAGAAAGAAAGTCTAGAATCTCCTCTAGATTTGAGAGGAAGCAAAAGATTCTCCTTGAATAGGAGCAAGGATCTATTCCTTGGTCAAGAGGGAATGGGGATATCCTCTTTGGTTGAGAGAGAGTGATGATAGACATCACATGTGCATTATTTTCTTCATGTGGCATGCACTTGACGAGGACTAACAACCATAAGTATAAGTGAAGGCCATGGAGAGAGAATGGTGGAGGATTGGATAAGCATTTGTGGTTTCTTTGAGGATAGAGCATCTAAGAAAGGAAAGGTACCAACACTCTGAGGATAAGACAGGTATCCAAGATAGAGTGGTCAAAGAGGACGGATACTCCTTGAGAATTGGAAATCCAAGATAAGAATTGTAGAAATTTCACCTGTAGAACAAACCGATATATGCAATGTCCTAAAGCATAATACTTGTTCTACTTCTACAAAACATTAAGTGGAAGCATAATCGAATTCATGAGCAACATTAAGTAAAAACATGCATAACTGATCAAGAGAAATAACCACACATAACACAAGATATATCTAGGGGAAAGCACCAGCATAAAACCCCAACCATGTATTATCAATCAAGTGCAAATCCTCTTCACAATACAAAAAGAATCAGCGCTCAAGCTATCCTGCTCTCTCTGTACTCTGATGATCTTCAATCAGAAGATGAAAATCATGGACTACCTAAGCCTCAATATATAGGCCACAAGTCCTCCAATCTCCTATAATATATCCTTCTCTATGCAAGGAATACTTACTAGAAATATCCAAGCATTTGATAGTACATTATCCCACATTTGATCTCAATTGTGTCTCTGACAAAACTGACATGCAACAGTTATCCATGAGTGAATCATTAGTTATCTAAAATAATAGTTGTCACATGCATGCAAGCATTAACAAACTATATTTTATTATTTTAACAACTTGTTAAAATAATCTAACTGGACTTGACTAGTTAGAACTAAGTCAACTGATTCTCTCATTATAAAGCTCATACTTATTCCCTCAATCAATGGAGGAAAATAAGGATAAATTCCTCAATAAGTGGGACAACTCATGTGCATGCTCACAAAGACTTCAAATTCGAATTTCCTTAACTAATTAACTCAACTGAATTAATTAATTAATATTTCCAACTACTGTTAAGACCAAAAATAATTTTACTTCCTATAGATAGACTAGGGACTGCTATAAATAGGAAGGGACCCATAAATGCTAATTTTAGAACTTTCTATTTTTAGCAGTTTCACCTCTCACCCAATGCAGCCAATGACCTCACTGGCCAAACTACTATTTTTAGACATGCTATTTTTAGCAGGTATATTTTTATCACATTCTAAATTTAACATTTCTTGTTTTACATTTTTCAACACTCCCTCTCAACAAGAAAGGCTTCCTCTCGAACCCGATCTTGTAACTCTAAAATGTTCTGCATGCAACACATCTACCCGGTCCACTTGCTCCAACAACACTTGGAACAAAATCACTCCCAACTGACCACTCTGTTGGGCTAAGAACATACTCTGATGCTGAAGCTCTACCTTTTGTTGGCAAGTGCTCCCTATTTGACATCTACGCTATTACAACATCTCTATGCATCTCATACCATTGCACACCTCTCTGTGCCACCTAGCACTATGCAAAACACTTGTGCCTCTCGCATTGCTGCAGCCTGCTAGTTATGCGATGTCCTGGAATTCCCTGCACTTTCGCTCTCTCTGCCGCTCCATCCGCATCTGTCTCTACCCAATCAGTGAGTTCCTGCTACTCCACATCGGAGCTCCTGTAGCAAGGTCTCATCCAAGAGGTTGGATACCTCAAGGATCCTACCCCTCCTCCTTAGGATGGTCACTCCACATCACCCCACCTCCTACCTGAAGGTATGGTTGCATGTGATCCCTCTGCCCACCTGGCTCGAAGTTTCCCCCTACTAGAGGTATCTACATGAGTAGATGTCTCTACTCGATCTCTACTCAGCTTCCCCTATTGTGGCTGCTTCACAACCTCCTAAAGCTGTTGCACCAATCATGGCTCCTCCACAATTGTCTGAGACTTCTTCTGGTTCTGCATGTTGAGAGGTAACATACCCTCCCTCTCAACCACCAAGTCTCCATCAGTTGCCTTGTTGCTCAAGGCTTTGCATGCATCTTGAACCTCAAGAGCATACAGGTTCTTGACCCATGAACCAATCTGCTTCACTTGTCTTGTGATGATGTGTCTAAGGAAAACCTTTCCCTTACTGAAGACTACATCATAGCCTCTGTCTTCCAGCATCGCGATCGACACCAAGTTTCTCTTCAGTCTTGGTACATACTTGACATCGGTCAAGGTAAGGCGAGCTCCATGCTCCCTTTGAAAAATAATTGTGCCTACACCTGAAACACTATCACCCATCGCTATGAGTATCTGGAGATCTTTCTCCTCCAAAGTACTAAACAAACTCTTGTCGTTGTTCATGTGGAAAGAAGTTCCACTATCAAGAAACCAACCACTTCCCACCATGGATGAAACGATGCATGCGAAGAGTGTGAAATCCAACTCAAAATGTGAAGCAAGTGCCTCACCTTCAGATCCTTCCCCGGATTCCTTCTTGGATTTCCTCCATGGACAATTTGCAGCATAATGGCCCACCTCATGACAACGAAAGCAACGCACTTTTGATTTGTCAACCTTCTTCCCATCATTGGAAGAACTGGATTCGGAAAGAGAAAACTTCTCCTTCCCCTTCTTCGCCTTACTCGCTAAGGCACAGTTCTCCTCATCATGCATAGATGAAGAACTGTCTTTGGTGCTCCGTCTGATCTCCTCTTGCATCAAATCCGACCATAGTCATTCCCAATCTGGCGATTTCTCCCTTCCATTCAACAAGTCCTGGTAGCTATGACAGCTCTTAGGAAGGCCAAGGAGTGCTAGACTCACCATATCCTCATCCGATGTCACAACCCCTACACTTGCAAGCTCATCCCTGCATGTGATGAGCTTGGTCAGATACATAGAGATCGTCTCATCCCTTTCACACTTGATCTTTCGAAGTTTGTCCTTCAGTGCCAGCTTCCTCTGATCACTGTTATTCTGATATAAATCTTTCAATGTTTTCCACATTGCATGCAGAGTCTTCTTCCCATGGAGGCTTGAGACAATGTGATCTCGCACTCCCTCCAAGAGAATTCTCCTAGCTCTAGCCACACACTTCCTCCATTCCACCTGCTCAGTCTTGTCAGTACGCTTAGGAATTTCTTGATCAATGAAATCCTTAAGGCCATTGTCTTCCAAAACTGCCTCCATGCGATCCTTCCAAGCTATATAGTTTGAGCTGCCATCAAGGGCATACTCAAGCCTCAAACCATAAAACGTCATCGATGAAATAGATGTGATGAGAACTTGAGATCTATATCCTGAATAATAAACTTTGAATTTCTCCTACTAGTATATTGTTCTTGCTTGATCACATGTGCTCCGATACCATGTAGAAATTTCACCTGCAGAACAAACCGATATATGCAATGTCCTAAAGCATAATACTTGTTCTACTTCTACAAAACATTAAGCGGAAGCATAAT
>APFE031547714.1:5514-34961 GCA_000404065.3 Pinus taeda
TATATTCATAAATAACACAGGACCAGATGTGTGTTAACCATACAAATGCATATATAAACAAGTACACAAGAATATGGAGGAAAACTAGAATAGCTTTATTAAGATGAAAAGTAGCAAGAGGACTACAACCATATGTTCTAACCCATCATCATTATCCAGCTAGAAAGCCCTTCTTCACCTCAAGCAAAGCTTAGATCACCCAACACTATGAATGTACACCAGAAAACCAACAGCACCTCTCTATAAGATACAAAATTCCAGCCTTTGGATCTCTGTGATGAGGGATCCATATATAGATGATTATAGGGAGGTGAGTCATCTTCTGGGATCTTGATTAGTGTCCTCTCTATGATATTTCTTGCTTCCACTTGGAGAATGATGATCTCTTACTCATCCCTAGTCGAAAACAGAGAGGCAAGTGTTAGAGGGGAAGCTTTTAGGAGATTCCATGATCTTCCACCTCGCATTTTGTCCCTGCCATTTGTCCATTCCCGACCATCACACCTTACAGAGGAGAAATTCAATATGCATCGCACCTTGTACACTGGGAAGGTGATATGCATCGCACCCTCTGCACTGAGCTTTCAGTATGGTCCATTTTTTACCATTTATGAGCAGTTTTCAATGGAGAACTTCTGGGAGATGATGTAATCAGCTGACCTTGTTCCTTTAGGTAGTGAAGCAACACTTTTAGGGACTTAGGAGCCCTCAATTTATGGACATTTATGATTGGGGTTGAATTGCCCAAAAATGTCTATAACACCATCTCTTCTACCATGGCTAGCTCCCACTTCTTCCTCCTTTCAACCTGCATTACTTCTTCATAACATTTGGGTTCACCAGAATCAGTCAACAATAAATAATATAATGAAGGAGAGTATCATTCAGGGGGTATACTTATCCTAGTAGATCTTCTAACACTACTTTCAGGTGTTTGGGGTGCTTGTTGCTGTTGTGGTGGTTGTTGTTTTTTGGTTGTTGATTATTATTATTTTCAGGCACCTTTACTTTCTCAGTGATCTCATCAAGAACTGCGTATTCCTTGTTTTCTTTTTCCTATTTCTTTTCTTGCAACTGATTCTTATACAAGACCTTTTCATTGAATATTACATCTCTGCTCCTAATGATTTTGTGATTTTCATAATCATATAAGCGATAACCAAAATCATTAAAACCATATCCAATATAGGTACATTTCTTTGATTTTGCCTCAAGCTTCATTCTATTTTCTTTATTAATATGGACAAAGGCCTCACAACCAAAAGGCTTTAAAAAAGAGTAGTTTACCTTTTTACCTGTCCATGCTTCCTTTGGAACACCACCATCCAAGGAACTTGAAGGCATAGTTTACCTTTTTACCTGTCCATGCTTCCTCTGGAACACCACCATCCAAGGAACTTGAAGGCCCTCTATTTATTAGATAAACAGAAGTGTCTATAGCATCTGCCCAAAACTGTAAAGGCAATCCTACATGCAATCTCATGCACCTTGCACGCTCCACAATTGTTCTGTTCATCCTTTCTGACACACCATTTTCTTGTGGTGTTCTTGGAATTGTCTTCTCTCTGCAAACTCCATGCTTTGATCAGTACCTATCAAACTCTTTGTTGTAATATTCACCTCCATTGTCTTATCTGAGACACTTCAATTTTTTCCTGTCTCAATCTCAACTAAAGCTTTCCATTTCTTGAAAGTATCAAATACATCAGATTTATTCTTAATACAATAAATCCAAGTTTTTCTAGTTTCATCATCAATAAAAGTAACATAATAATGAGACTCACTAAGAGATGATACCTGAGCAGGTCCCCAACATCTGTATGCACAAGCTCTAATTTTTTGCTCTTCTTTTCTTTCCCAACTCTAAGAAATCAGACTCTCTTCTATTTTCCATAAATGCAATTCTCATAGAAGTCCAAATCAACATTCTTCAAACCCGGCAACAAATTCCTTGAGTGAAGAACCTTCATCTCCTTCTTTCTCATGTGTCCAAGTCTATGATGCCATAATGTTGCATCTTCTCCTTTGGAAGTTAAAGCATTAACGGAGTTAGAAATACCATTGCATAAATACAATGTACCAACCTTTTCGCCTTTTGCTATTACCAAGGCTCCTTTGGTGACCTTCCAAGCTTTATCTGTGAAAGTTGTCACACAACCTTCACTGCCTAACTGCCTTGTTGAAATTAGACTTTTCTTCATATCTGGAACATGCCTTACCTCCTTTAGTAGCCATTGGTTTCCATTCTGCTGTTTTACAAGAACCTTGCCCATTCCAACAATTTTACATGGTTTATCGTCACCCAAACGGACTTGTCCAAAACTCCTTGAACATAGTCATGAAAATATTTCTTATCAAGTGTAGCATGGAATGAGGCCCCTGAATCTACCACCCAGGAATCAGTAATATTTTCGAAAGAAAGAACCAAAGCATCTTGTAACACATCACCTATCACATTTGCTTCATGATTGTTTTCTTGTTGTGCATCTCCTTCTTTTCCCTTTCGAGGTCTACAATATTTATTTAGGTGTCCTTTCTTTCCACATTTCTAGCACACTATCCCCGATCTGGACTTGGATCTGCCTTTCCTTGATTTACTGCAATATCCTGAGCTCTTTCCTCTTTCCATTTTTCTTCCCCTAGACTCTGCACTTAAAGCATTACCCGATGTCTCACTAGAGCTTTTCCGTTGCATTTCCTTGCTAAGGATAGCACCGACAACATCATCAAACTTTAAACCATTCCAACTTTCTGGCAATGAGCACAAGAATAACAGAGCTCTAACTTCATCATCAAAGTTTACCCCTATAGAACTTAACTAACTTGTAACAGTATTAAAATCATTTAAATGGTCTGCAACAAATCCACCTTCTGGCATCTTCATATTAAATAACCATTTCATAAGAAATACCTTGTTTGAGGCCGAGGGTTTTTCATATAGTTTCGCCAACGCCTTAATCAAACTCTCTGTCATTATTTCCTTCGAAATGTTGAAGGTGACCAATGCTGCAAGACACAACCATACTATTCTGAGTGTCTTTCTATCGAGAAGGTTCCATTCTTCATCTGTCATACCCATCGGCATCTTTGTTTTTCCACCCAATGGTAAGTATAGATCTTTCTGATACAGATAATCATCCATCTGCATCTTCCACAGCGAGAAGTTTTGGCTGTTAAATTTCTCGACCCTAAACTTACCATCTTCCGCCATTGTTCCCACACGAACCAGGAACCCTTCTCTCCTACGAGTTTGTCAGCCAAATAGACCTTCTGCTCTGATACCAGTTGTTAGAAAATTATATATTACAGAGCAATGGAACACATAGAATATAGCATAAATATAAACACAGAAAATGCATAAAACCAGAGAGACACAGATATACGTGGTTCACCCAGTTTGAGCTACGTCCACCCCGAACAGTCAGTCCTTCCTTTCTATTATCCAGCAAAATGAAGAGACACAACCTACAGCAGATCCACTGTAATATCCTCTATTTTCTCTCACAGTCTCACCTCTATGTTTCTCGCTTGGAGAATACACATCTATTACACCGCCTCAATACAATGCCCTCATACAAAGAGAGGGGTTGCCTTCTGGGGAAAAAACACTAAACTAAACATAAGTTCTACCGTCAGATCATCCACCTAATGAACAGCCCAGATTGACTAGAAATTACTATATATTTACAAGGAAAATTTACATCTATTTTTAGCTTCGGGGGCGTTGCCCCCGAAACCCCCGTCGAGGGACTGTTGGTCCCCAGACCCCCCAGACGAGAGGGATCGGCCCCCCCGAACGCCCGCGGGGGGGGAGAAATCCCCCTGCACCCCCTTGCTTGGAGGGGTGTACAAAATTCCTGGGGTATACATCCGACTGAAACAAAGACCTCTAAATAATCATGCTCCACACCCAACACAAACAAACCAAGAGACGAATAATCTAGAAGACTGAAAGACCGAGTGGTGACTAATGATAGGAAGGTAAAACCCTTATATGGCACAAAACGTAGACCCAATAATAAAACCAAAGAGGAGAATATGAGGGCGGAAGAAGATAAATTAGAAACCTCAACAATCTCAAACTAATACCTACCCAGACATCTGGAAACCCCAAACTTTATGAGAACCAAGAATTGCAAGGGTTAGAAAAGTTAGAAATATCGGAGTTCTAGTGAGACCATGACCATTTTCAGAACCAAAGGGAGAAGGTACCAGGGTATCACACTCCACATACCAACATTAGGTAACTAAAATAAATCCTGGCAGTGTCAAAGATCTGAGGTATTGTCGAGGGTAAGAATGCTACCAATTCAAAGGATGTACCAGTCCCTGAGTTGTGTAAAAAGAGCACAAACAATATTGACACCTATAAAGAAAATTAAGACAACCCAGAAGAGAACTAATAACCTGACAGTTAAAGACAATGGGATGCAGTGTTACCCATATCTTAGAAACACCACAATGCAACCCTATAATGACCAACTGAGGAAATAATACTGAAATCATACCTCCATATACTATTCCATTGTCTTCTTCTAGCCACCATAGAGAGATTAACAAATTATTATTTAATCCCTTAGCAACGAAGCCACAACCTCTCTGCCACCCTGAAACCTGGATGTAGCATATATAGTATAGCACAGACGTAAGCAGACGAGTACAATAAGTGAGATGAGCAACATGAGTTCTCCACAATGAGGGCCAATTGTACTGCCTGAACCAGTACTCAGTCATCCCAAGACACTTCTACATGATAAGCTCATAAATGGGCTTACCCTGACTGTCAGGGAAATCATTTTCCGCAACCAATCTTTCATGGGAGAGACGATCCATTTCAAAGAAGACAAAAATAATTACCTTTCCAAAACCATTTTCATATACATATCCACACCCTCCATGTTGTTGGCATTTAATTTGATTGAACTTGGGTAGGTGGAGTGAGATATATGACTCATGGAATCACCACGCCCAGGCCATCCAAAGCCAAGTGTAGAGCCAGGCTCCATCACCGAGGGTTGCCACCCCGTTAACCAAATGTAATACCCGCATGCAAATTATGACTTTCGTTGGAAAACCAGCATTGAGAGAAGACCGCATACTAGTTATGCCTCCCCCGAGATTCAATTACCGTGAAAACACACCCATCAGAAAGTATAATATATAGTCATTATTAAACGTAATAATAATATCAAATTTAATTAATAATCCTTCCTATCTCTTTATCATAATATTTTCATAATCATGCTATAATAATAACACCTAAATTATAATATATCTTATTAATAATATTTCACCCACATTATAATATATTATTTTATTGTTCAATGTTTTATTCGTCCAAATTCCCCTCTACTTTTAAAACCTATTTTAATATAATATTATTATCTTTTAAAATTAGTATTACCTATATTAGTATAATAATATTTGTTCGTAACATTAATTTAGACCTTAATTATAATTACTCTATTACCACATTAATATTAAATAACATTTCTAATTAAAATTATGAACCAAATGTTAATTTGAATTTCTCTAATTACTAATTATATAAGAAGTATATACCTTTCTTATAATATTATGAACATCAATCATTAACTCTCTTAACCACAAATTTACATATGTATTGAATAAAACATATATTTATTATTAATCTCTACCCAATTATATTAAATTTAATAATAATAACCTTTCTATTTCATTATAATAATAACTTCCACATCTTCTACCATGGCAAGTGCAGAAATGTGGATCCTCCCCTCTTGCTTCACTGACATGGATGGCAATATCAAAACAAAACGAGCAGCATGCAAGAAATTTGGAAAGTGATCGGTTGACATGTCACTTCCCAAGTGTGGCTAGAAATGCAATCAAACTCTAAGAAGAATGTTAAGTAGTGCTTTAATACCCTTCTGCACATATCTTATTTATGGTGGATGGTGGAGAATCCAAGATTAATGCTAGAATAGAACTCCATAATGATTCAAATAGAGCTACTCATTCCTCTTGGGCATCAATAGTCGTGAGAAGTCTTGGCCACGACCTCGATGGATCACTGCAACATCATAGCACTATCTCCAATTATTGAGCAACATCTTCATTTAATGATCAACATGCTCAGACCATCATTGTGATGGATTCCCTTGCAATTGGAAAAATTTTGTGACCCAAGATTCATTGGCCCCAATATAAGGACCGTGCATAGATTCCTGAGAGTTGTCTCTCTTATGGCTAGAGAACTTTGTCTAACCCGCTCATCTGCAGTCCTAGTCAACCTGGTCATGAGCTCCTCATAGCGACATGTAAGCTTCTTTTGAATTCAATTCGGTGGTTTTAATTTGGTATTGTGTTTTATTAGATCATTCTTTGATTTTTCGTGACTATGGATCTCTATTTTTCTAGGCCAAACCCCTATTTTTCTTGGTATTCTATCCATCCCCGGCTTTTTGTAACCCTCCCCTTTTAAATCACACCTTGTACTCTTACTTATCCTCCCTTCAAAAGCTTTTTTCAACCTCTGAGTCGATCCTCTTCAGATAATTCAATTGTAACAATCTACACTAGTATTTGCTTCAATGTATATCCTTCCTCCACCATTCTCTTATCCAACCCTTTATCTCTATTTTTCAATATTCTATATCCATATCCTTTGTCCATTATCCCTCTTGTACCCTATCACATCATGCATTGTACTCTCATCACTGGCATCAATATGACCTTTTGTTGAGCTGCTACCCCTCACGGAGGAAGGGGAAGAGGCCTCCCTTCTTCCTATTCTCCAACCTCCATTCAAATTACCTTGAGTACTCAGTTGCGATCTCAAGCACAAGCCAGAGAGTCAACGACTTTGTATGAGCAATATATTCTCAAGGTTGTCCGACAAGAAATCAAAATATTTGAAGTAAATTTTTCCAGGAACATCGTTGGACGAGGGTTAAAATGGAGATGGGTTCATTTTTACACAAGATTGAACCCTAGGGAAAGATGCTTGGTTTCAGTTTCATGTTTACACAAGCTTGAAATGAAAAATTATGCTTGGATTCAATTTCATTTTTACACAAGCTTGAAATGAAAAACTATGCTTGGATTCAGTTTCATTTTTAGACAAGCTTGAAACGAAGAACTATGCTTGAATTCAATTTCATTTTTACACAAGCTTCAATCATGAAAAACTATGTTTGAGATTGGTTTACATGCCCCCAACATGATGACTCAATTCTAGGTGCATGCCCCCCAAGCTTCATTACATTCACCTAAGTAGACTACTCATGGCTATGAGGTGGATGAAATGAAGGTTCGTATATGAGATCAAGTGAAAGACTCGACTGAGATTTTACGAGATCTACTTAAAGATTCAAATTGGAACTTTTCTCTGGGGGACCTTGTTTCATTTTTTAATGAGCTTGACATAAGAGAAGGAACTATTCTCTGGTACCTGTTTCATTTTTTTAATGAGTTTGACACATTAAAAGAACTATCCTCATATTCCTTGTTTCATTTTTTAACGAGCTTGAAACAAGACAAGGAACTCTGCTAATACCCTTTGTTTCATTTTTTAACGAGCTTGACACAAGACCAGGAACTATCCTCACACTCCTTATTTCATTTTTTAACGAGGTTGACATAAGATCAGGAACTATCCTCATGGGAGTTGTTTCATTTTTTAATGAGGTTGACACAGTAAAAGAACTATCCTCATTTTCCTCGATCACAACTCATAAGAGGTCATGACTTCCAAGAGGTTCTCATCAAATGGGAGAAAAATGCTCTGGAAGGGATCCATAGCAAGGAATCCATTAGAGAGATTTGGTTCCAGTGCCCCTAGTACATAATGTACAACATCACTGAATTGATCGTAAGTTGATGTAGGCATGGAACAGATTGCCACATAATTAACCCGTGGCAGGGATGATACCATTGGTACAAAAGGACCACTTAGGGAAGATGGTTGACTGGAAGCCATATTTGGACCGGGAAATGAAAGCTGGTCAACGGTGACAATTCTGCCTTCATGTGAAAAACCAATCACTCGAAAGAGTATTGAAATAATAGGTCCCATGTCATAAACATAGTCGCGCCCAAGAAGTAAATTGTAATCTAAAGGGCCTGGGACTACCATCACATTGAAATAAACAATTTATCCTCCCAAAGTAATAGGTAACTAAGGGAGGATCCCTAATGGTTGACTGGTTCCTTTGTTAAAATCCAATAGATTATGGGTAACTGACACAAGTGGCAGCAAATCGAGCGCTTGCCAAGAAGTAGAGAAAAGGATACTCACTGATGCACCTTCATCTATAATAGTGCTAGATACAATCATATTATAAACCTAAACTATGATCTGGAAAGGCACATAAGAAGGAAGACGACATCCTACCAGTCAATTCCAATCAAAGGAAATGACCAGACTACTTGGAGGGGGTGCCATAGAAACGGGAGTATTACACCCTTGAGTTACGAGAGTGGGAGAATTTTTCTCCTGTCTTGATGGAACTAGAGGATTGTCCCCAAGCTCATTGGAATCTGAAGAAATGAAAAGAACCTGAGTGGTAACATACTCACTCTATACGATAAAGGTACGACTATCTGAAGGTGAAATCGGGTCAACTGTTTCCTCGACCTGTGATTGGTCAGGTATAGACTCATGGGATTCGCATTCAGAGAGAGTGGGTTTGATCGACGGTTGATTTGGGTCAGTCACTTTATCAACTAGTGAAGGATTAAGGGAGAGTCTCCTGTAACTAGATGGAAGTCCTTGCGGTGAAGCAAGACGGTTATCCAACACTTTTTTAGCTTCGTCTAGATAGGGACAAAGGTGAATGGGGTGATTCCCTTCACATAAACTACAGGGAAACTTAACTTTACCCTTCTTTCCATGAACTTTACTACCACTAGTTGATGGTGTGTCACCAGCATGATCTCCAGAAGTTGATGACAGAGGATGATGTGAACGAGAAGAACATTCTTCTAATATCTGAGGAATGTGAGGACAATTTTGAAGAAGATGGTCTCTAGTACAAAGTTTGCATGGATATCAAACTTTGTGAGGCTTATCAGACGGTTTCTCATCAAAAGTTGCATTCAAAGAAATGGTTGCTTGGTTGCCCCCCTGCTGAATTTTCTTCTTCTTCTTCTTCTTCCCTTTCTTCTTCTTCTTAGCCACCTGGTTACTAGTACCAATACTTTCACCAAGCGAATAGGGAGAACGGGAGGAAGAAACAACTAAGGAAGAAGGCAAAGGATCAACTTTAGGATCAACTAGAGGATGATTTTGTCCAGTTGGAGGAGTACTCGATTACGGAGAAATCACGGCATTTTGAACCAAGGAGGTTGAAAACAACCATATTGGCAAGCCAATGGTAAGTCCCAGAAGGGACAATGTAGCCATATAAGGAGCACCAATATTTCCGAAAGGAGGACAAGGACTAGGATTCCCATCAAAAGGAATTCCTTGATCAGTGGACTCCGAATTTGTTGCCATATATCTCAACCTAAGATAAATCAAGGAGTGAGCATGGAGGATGTTATCCTTGGTCAATTAAATTTATTTTAATCAAAATAACAAAACAAAACAAAAGAGGGATGATCTAGGCAAAAGGATTACCAAGTAACTGTGAACTATAGAATACCTCCTGGCAAACCGAAAAGTACGGGCAAGCAATCTCCTTGAATGTTGTGTTCGGTGTATCACAGAGTACAAGGCAACGGACTCGGTTACCTAAGGATGCATAGCAACCTAGTGTTTTCCTCCCATATATACCTGAAAGTATGTGGAGGCCCAATCTGCATTAGCGCTGTCTAATGCGAAACTGCACAGTGAGAGCATTCCCATATAATTTACGTACTGTAACACTGCCCTATATACCCAAAGGTACGTGGACAAGCTACGATATACTCATGTACATGGAATGAGGTATCACACTTGGGATGCATCACAGACAAGTTAGTGACAGCTTCTATGTTTTACGACGTTGGAACACATCTCTAGCTTAGAACCTCTAAATGTTATTCATTAAGTTACAATGCTCCATTAGGTTAATTCAGATGAATTTTAAGTTGATCTTCTTAAGAATTTGCCTTTCAAGGTTCACCACGTGATGTATGTTTGAAATTCATAGAATGAAACTAACATGAGAAACCGTCTTTCATTCAATTAGAAATGAAAACCATAGCTAGTAACGGATAGAGCAATCAGATCTTTGACAATCAAAGAGCAAAGAGCACAATCTAATGCAATTTCCCTAACTGATCCTATGAGCACACACAAACTTTTTCAATGCACTATGCAAGTTTTTCTTTTCAATTCCCTTAATTTTATTATGAAAAAAAGGAAACTAATGCACATACAATCAATCAATCTTTTTACAAGAATGAAGAATTTACGACAGTTCTGTTTCGAAGGAAAAGAAGATTTTTATGACACTTTCTTTCGAACAAAGATTAATCGACTATAATCTAACTTTGACGATGAATCGATTATGACAAAGAAATCATTTAAGAAATGTTAATCAATGAAGTCAAAGCAGGGCTAGCAAAGGATATACAATCTTGATTTCAGAGACATGACAATCATTTATCTTTCAACAAACCAATTCAGAAGGAAATTTGGAAAAAATCAAGCCAAGGATAGAATTTTTGGCTTAAGGAGGATCAGCGCAACCCTGAATGGGAGACAGTGTGCTTCAAGGCACTATCCCTAAGCCAAGGATGCTCTGCAGCGCACTATGTACCTCACAAGCCTCCGCTGGTGACAGTAAACCATTTCAAGAGGCAATTTAACACAGTTTTGACCAAAATTCAATGCAAAAGAGCTTAAATACAATCAATGAACACAAGTAGGGTCTCCAAGAGTGTCCTAGGAGGTGGATAAGCTACCAGGAAGGATGATCATTCCCCAGCGGAGTCACCAATTTGTTTTGGGGAATTTGGTATCTATGGATAAATATTAATTCCCTTGATAAGTAGCCATATCTAGAACAACAATTTAAAGCACTTTAGCCTTTTCCTATAAGCAATAGATAAGACAAAGAAGATGAGAATACCTACTTGTACTTCCGCTTTCCTTTTGTCTCCTTTGTATCGATCCTGTCGCTCCTTCTCGTACTTAACACACTTGAGAAGTATCTATCAACATCAACAGAAGACAAAGAACTGATCAAAGCAAAAGATCTATTGAATACAAGTAAATGGAATCAGATACATTCACACATATAAGCATCATATAACAAGATAAGCATATGGGAAAAAGGTTCAAATACTTTATTGAATAGAAGAAGGAATTACAACCATCAAGTCTGATTTGAAGTCACTCCTCCAGCTTGGATCCCGTCCACATCACATCAAAAGCATGACAAACTTGTAGCATAACAATACTTGCCTCAAATTCAATTCTCATAGCAACATTATCTCCTTACAATTCAAAATAGTCCAACCCCTGATCACTTAGATGAGTGGTCAATTTATAGGAAGACGAAGGAGGTTATGTCATAAATGGGGGTATTGAATGGCCTTCCATACTTAGAATTAGTTCCATGGAGGAAGGGATGAGAGGATACGATGCATCTTAACTCATTCCTCATCCATTTTAGAGCTCAAAAGAGTTGATAAGTGAGGGAAACTTCTAGATGACTCTAAGAGATAAGAATATTCCCCAAACCCTATGTGAATTTCACTCAATCTCGCCCAGCGCAGGTGAAAGAGGGCCTAAGTGCCCTACAGAGCACCTTGGCATGGACTCAATTGCTTTGCAACACACCCTTACATGGGCCTACCTGCGCTGGTCCCTTTAGAGGTCATTTCAGGATGTCTTCAAGTCATGAAACTGTCTAGGAAGGAGGCATTCAAAAGGGTGACTTGTTTAGGGCATGTAGCAACTGAAATTAGGGTTTTATGAGCCCTAAAATACTAATCTCGATGATGGGAGTGATGTGACCAAATGGATCTGTAACACAAACCTAGGCATTTCCACTCGCTTCAGATATTCGGGATATATGCAAGTTATTACCATATATTGGCACACCAAAATTCTACTTGGGTGCATCCTCACTGACAACAACCAGACTCAGTGGGAAAATGTCCATAAGTTAGTAGATCTGGAGGAGAATTTGGACAACATCAATCACAAAATAACTAGTCTCCTCAGCAAGTGCAACAACAACCCCTTTTTAGGAAATGAGGTTGTTCACTAATGGATCCCCAATCAAAATAACTTAGATTAATGGATCTTATGCAATCTTATCTTTGTGTTTTTTTTCTTATCAACATACATATGGTAAAACTATGTATCATTTTAACCAGCCATTGTGTTGCACTTTTTGTTTGACAAATGCTATGGTAAAAAGAGATCTCCACAACCTCAAGACCTTGAAGCTAAACCTCTAGTCTAGTTTCCCATTGGGCAAACCAAAGACTAATAATTATTTACTATATAAATTTTTGCCACAAGTAATACAAAGTGCCTTATTTATGGTTATATTAAAAAAAAAACAAAAACTTAAAACTTCCACATCTTATTATTATAATAACAACATTACATAATATAACAATTAATAAACAAATAAAATAATATTATCTTATCTCATTAAACACCTTAGTTTAACCTATCCTATTAAAGTTATTAATAATTAAAAAACTTTAAATACAATATGGTTCATGAGTATAAGTTGTAATTATAACAAAATGTGGTTAGTTATTGAACAATAACAATAATTAACCCCAACAATAATATATCATTAATATGATATAATTAATATAAAAATAAAAAGCATCCTTCAAATCTTCCGAATTAGTTGATCAAAGTTTTTAATTTTCCTATTCCAATCATATATTCTTACTTAATATTATTATTATTATTTAATTGTTCATCTATTGTTATTAATAATTTTCCTTTAATAATCTCTTAACCCTAATTCTTGGCCCCTCTAGTCAATTCTCCCCTTTGATTTTCCCAGTGAAAAAGCCCTCTTATTATTGAGCCTTTCTAATCTAATCATTACTCCCTTCATTTATTTAACCTAGTTTGACTCCCTCTACACTCTCACAAGCTTCAATTGTCCCTTGTGATGAGTGGAGGGTCTACTCGAAAACGTCGGTCATTTCACTCACATCATTAATATATGAATATATGAATTACGGTTTTTATTGATAAGCAATGGTATTGTAATAAAGCCTATTTATAGATTAAGAATTTAAATGGTAAAGTGGAGGTGAATCTTCATAGTTAAGAATATTATTACATGTCTTTTTAAATGTATTTATGTTTATCTTATACATTAATTCCTTTTATTATTAGTAATAATATTATTAATAAATTTATAAATTAGTTAATTTTTATTTTTATTTTAGCAATGTGAGATGCATCATGAATTAAGTGTTGTGATGCTTATGATGGATTGTTTCCTATGGGTGTTTACCAACCATTTAATGTATATGGTTGTGCTAGTATAATGTAAATTAAAGAAATACTTAAACAAGTTTGATTGATGAAGTTGTGGGTGCAAAAATATAAAGATGAATGGAATAAATAACAAAAAAAGAGCAATTTAAAATGCAACAATGTTTATATTAATGTGTGGAAGTTTTGTACATTGTTCTCTAAAAGAAAAAGTGAGATAGGAAAGAGGGTGACTAACTATCTACTATAATGCATTCTCTACATGAGAACACATTTTAGTCATAAAAGTGACCATTAATCAGTGGTTGATGGTAGTTTAGTTACCTAATTGTTGAGAAATGTCTATTTCTTGATGTGCCACATGTTGTTGTCAACATGCATATGCAATAGAGTTGATAATGATAGGCATGCCACTTATGAGTATCTACAAAAAATGTAAAAGTGTGTGCACATACTCCGCTAAGGTGTCCAAATGGAATTTTTTGAGGTGGATGTGTATGATACTAAAGTCAAAGCACACATATACTAAACTTGACACACATAGTTAGAATTTGATGCAATATTGTTATAGAGGTCTCACAAGTGTGTAGCATTGTCCCTTGTCCTTATGATAAGTATTGCATATTGCAATGTTTGGTTCATAATAGCAGGTTTAGTTAAAGGAGGCCAACATGGATGATGGACACTTTCCTTTTTTCATAAGTATATGTTTAGATCAAGCATAAGTGCTTTGAAAACTGGTTTAATAAGTTTCATATTAGTATTGGTGAATGGGAAGCTTCAGACCCTTGCTGAAGATTATTATATAATGGGTTTCATGGGGGAACTTATAGGTGGGGTTTAAACTTATGGCATGAATTCATATCACAAAACCAGGTCCACCAACATATTTTCCTTAAAGTAGATATTATTGACTAGTTCTAATTCCTAAGAGCATTTTTCCACACCTTAATCTAACCACAAGGATTTTTGGACACATGTGTTAAAATTATGCGTATACATATTATGGATTGAAGCCTTCCCCCATGTTTATCTTGGGACTAGCATTAGGGATCAAGGATTTTCACACCCTTATCTTATGTACCAATCTCATAATTTTCACCCAATACCTTAAAGCAAGTGTAGGGGCCCCTAGAGGTAATAGTTGAACTTATGTCACTAGCATGTTCTCCTTAAATTCTCTACATTTGACAATGTTTTATTCTCGCAAGGCTTTTCCTATGACTCAAAGTACCAATGGGGGTACTTGAAGGCAAGGGTTGAACTTAATGTACCTTGAGTCCATGACTTGCATGTAAACTTTATGAGACCAAGTACACCCCCATATTTTGCGTATAGATGCAATATTTAAGGTTAATGATTGAGGAACTAATAATGGAAAGTGAGGTGTTATACACCCTTGCTTACCATTCTAAGCTAATTGAATTCAATAGATAAGGTAACGTATATTAGGGGCACAAGGTGGTAAGGGTTGAAATTAAGGAAAAAATTACATGTATATATTACAAACCAAAGGCCACCTCAACATTTGCATTAAGGTGGATACCCTTTACCAGATTCGTCTATCATTGGCACTTACTTACATCTTGAGCTATCCATGGGGTTTTTAGAGATAATGGTTTGTTGACAGTACTAGACCTGCCAACATTCAGGGGATCTCCCCGATATGAAGTCCCAACTAGACCTCACACCGTTTGGAGTAGGAGTCCCAACAGTGGGTGGTAATGTTATGCCTTGACCGCGGAAACGCACAAAGGAAAGTATGATAACTTTGGGGAAGAGAAGGTGTGTGACCATGCAGAGATTCAAGTGTGATACATGAATGTTCCAACACAAGAAGGAAAAAGGAAGTGCGCCTCTTGGAAGTCTGTAATAGTGCGTAGCTTGAAAGGAACACATGAGCGAAATGGCATCACAAGCTAAAATATGGAATATTCCACAAGTTAAAGTGATGAGTTAATAGAACAAAATGCATTTAAAAATATTCATACAAATGAAAACAAAATAGTTCATAAGCATATGCATAAGTTAAATAACATAAATTGTCAATACAACAAGAATAGTCCTACTATATTAACAACATATTCATGAAAGCGTGTTGGCTCTGATTTTATTTTATAAGTGAAAGTTTCATCCATACATACACCATTGATGACCACTAGCCTCAATAGTGGAACATTACAGTCAATAACACCTGCTCCTCCAAAGAAGTATACTCGTTCTATGCTACAGAGAATCCAAGACTCTTCACAAAACTCCCAAGCTCTTTCTAAGCCTAAGCCTAGCCAAAATATTGGCTCCGAAAAGCAACATTTCTGGCACTAGAAGGAGGGCCAAATGGCAAGTTGACCCCTTGAAGTTTTTTGTGAATTTCTGTACATATTTGATGACTTCTCACCAAATCATAACCCCCGTATGTTTTCTAACTCTATAAATCTGAAAGTGTCGGCAAGTGATCTAGGAGGATCCAAAAATAAAAGTGGCCTTGAAAATAGCTCAAAAATCAAAGTCATTGTATGGAAATGAAAATAGGAACTTGGCAAAGTGGCAGCCTTAACGAGGCAACAATTTGGCAGCATCCTAATGCATGGAATTTGGCCACCAGAACGAGAAAATTTGTCGCCTACTTAATTTGTCCAGTGACACTTTTTTTCGGCGGGAAAATTTGAACCATATAGTTTTAAAAATTAAAAAAAAAATAATAATAATAATTATGGGGTGGCAGGTTGCAAACCCTCAATGGTCATATTATATATAATGGTTGGGTGGGCCACCCCCGGTGGAGTCGCCCAACCTCAAAACCATAACAAACGCATTCAACATGCATATTAACTGCCAACTCATTGGAGTTACGGTTATCGCCAACCCCGACCGATCACATATAAAACAAAACCATTGTTGCTTTAAAACAAAATGTTAGACTTTATATGGGAGGAGGGGGATTTGAAATCGAAACCTTCGCCGACATAAAAAACTCTGCACCAATGAGCCACAGGCTCGAACTTTGGTGGCTTTTCCCCTCTCTACTACTTAAACCCTCATTGCGTCATTCGACGGGAGTCCATAGGTGGAGGAGTGGCAAAACTAGGAGCGGCTTGGGAAATGGAACCATGAGCGAAAGCATCTTAGAGATGCCAGAAAGATTCCCTTAGAGGGCCAGAGGTGTCAGTATCAGAATTTGACAAGTTTATAGTCAATTTTACATGTTTATGCACCAAGAATCTTGCCGTGCAGTCAGTTTCTCCAACTGAGGTCTCAAGTTTTGTGTCATCATCCAGATTGGATGTATAAGGATCATTTTTGTAAAAGTTGCTTGTAACATATTTCTTTGATGCCACTTAATGAAAGAAGGCCTCCCAACTTTTGAGCAGGGCCCGAAGACGTAGCCTACATTGGGCGAACTTCGTAATTAAATCGTTGTGTCTTTGATCTCATGTTTTCTTATGATTTCCACTTCCTTTCATGTGGTTTAAGTTCCTTAGTTATTATGCTCTTTTATATGCAATTCTGAATGCATCCTTGACGTTAAAAGATATGGATTAGTGAGAATTTTAAATGACTTGTCCAATTTCAATTTCAATGAAGAGGGTGAAACAACCTTACTCAAGCACACAGTTACTTTTCTAGGTTTCTGCGATAGGCATGACATCCAGTCTGATGATGATGCTTATAGGTTGTTCACTCTCACATTCGAAGGGTGTGTGAAGGAATGGTGTTACATGTTGCCTGAAGCCTCCATACACTCTTTAAAGCAACCTTTTTTACAATCATGATGTGCTTTCGATCTCTATGATCATAAAGCCCTTAATAAGAAATTTTTGAAATTGCAAAAATCACCTAATGAATCTATTCAAGATTTTCATGATCATTTTATTCATTACTCCTTTGAATTTCCTAAAAATGAAGTTGATTAGGGGTTCTTAACTGGAATATTTTAATATCGTGTTCACATTTCTGAAAATCCACACGAGTTATAATTTTTCAAACCTCTCCCAACATACCTCGATGTTAGAGCTTCTAAATCTGAGATGGAAAAGGTTGTTGTTCCAAGTAACCCTTCGTCCCCTTCTCATCAAACAACTCTAGCTCCATAGTCGAGGTGGGAGAAGTTGAGAATTCAACAGTTGATCTACCACCATCTCCTCCTACCCCACTTACTAAGAATTTTAGTGTAGAGTTGGACTGCGACTATTACGGTTGTGATGAAGTTCTATCTCCTCATCCTCCATCCTTTGGTCCCTCTGATCCTTTGGATTTTGATGTGTTGTGTTCACCTATTTCAAAGTTATCTTGTGATGTTCACGAGGATCAAGTTTTGGATGGAGGTGGTGTTGAACAACTAACTTGTGATATCATTTTTTATGAGTATGTGTGGGATTTTGAAAAAGAGTATGTGGTGAAGGATGACCTCCTCGCATCCACACCTCTTCCGCATTATCCTGACATTCCATGATTCTTTCGTTTCTATTCAATATTTTGAAAATTAATTTTTGGATATTACTACTTTCGATCATTCGCAGAACATGTGGAATGGATAAATTTGTTTTCCCTGGTCCTCCCAATCTCTCATCTTACCTTTCTGGAAACATTGAGGGTAAAATTCCTTATTTTCCATTATCCCCTCTTTATGGTTGTTCAGATCATGAGGACGCCTCTGTTCGTGATCTTGAATTTTCTAATCGTGGTTTTCATGACCTTTTCATTCATTCATTTGATCATGATTTTTTATTCTTCCATTGTTGATGTTTATAAGTCACTGGTCTTTGATGACCATCTTCTGATGAATTGGAACCTCCCCAAGCTATCAAGGCACTTCAGCCTGAGCTGATGCTTATGTCACGTTCTCGTAGCCTTAAGGTCAATTCCATTTCTGATCAGAAATATGTTGAATCTTTTCAAGCTCCTCATTACTCTATTGTTCATATTGGAGATTTAACTATCTTACAATTTTTTGCATCCTCCATCTATATCACATGATCTTATCTCTCAATCATTGGAGGAGTCGTATCTAGCAAGCATTATTGCAAAAAGGAAAATTTCCTCTTTCTTCATGTTTGCTTGTTTTTCAAGTTCAAAAGTGTGTACCTGCTTGTCTTCAACTCACAATGTGTTTGGACACCATGGTACATCCACGGAGTGCCTTTCATACACTTTCCATTTTTACTTTTCTTCGGGTTCATTCAAGCTTCGTACATTCTATTTTTTATTGTCTTATCTTTCTTGTTTGTTGGTTTGATTGTATATCCTTTTTGACATACATGCTTTCACCTAGATGGGCCAGCCAATGCACTGATGGTTGCATTGGAAGTATCACTTTATGTAAGTGAGCCTATGTTCTTCTTAGGTTAGGAGTAGGAGTAGTTGTTTGGTTTTATTGTTTGTTTCTTTGATTTTCTTTACCTTTTTTCACTTTTACTCCACTTATTTATGTTTTTTTGTTCTTCTTTCCAGTTATAGGTTAGTATTTGCATAAAACCTTATTTGGCTTCTAGGCAAGCAAGGTGAAGTTTAATACTAACTTGTATTTCTATCAACACTTGCTTATCTATCTATTCCCTCCCTTTATGTGAATCTTGCATTTCTTTTAGTCGATGATACCCTGATGGAAAATACGTTCTTTTCAGAGAGAGTCATAGTGAAATCACAATGCTTGCACCTTTAACTCATACCACCTACTCTAATCGGTCTTCTATTTTCGGTTAATCCTTGTCAACTAAGTAAAGTAGAGTAAGGAGAGCTGGGAAACCTTAAAAAGTATGTCAAAGGTATATATAAATATCCTTCTCTGAAGGGAAAACCTCTTATGCTCCCAATAAGTTGGGATCCCTCTTCCGCCTCATGAAATAAATAAGTGCCTATGCACATTTCTTTGAACAAATGAAAAAAAAATGAAAAGTGAAATAAAGGGCGAAAGATGAGAAAGGCTTATTGCACAGAGAGGTGAAGCAAGTAAACCCGTCGAGGTATTGTCCAGGCTCACTGGCAGTGGAGCAATGCTTGTGTTCCTGAAGTGACTCCGTCAGGCTACTATCTAGGCCTATTGGCAGCAGAGCAACACCAGGGATCAAACTAAAACTTTGACATTCTATTTTACTTGTGCATCTATATACCCCTCATCCCCAATCAAAACAACTCAATCTAATTTGGCTTGGTATGTGTGTTGTCGATGAAGAGAATGGTAGAGCCTACATCTTTAACTCAAGCTAAGTGAAGAAGTTATGATAATCAAAGAAATGAACAATACTTCTGGAAGAGTTATACTCGCTTTGCATGAGACAAGGTCCATACAGAAAGTTGGAATTCTACCAATGTGTCACCAACGCTATAGCGACTACAACCACCCTCCAAAATTTTGCCTACGCTTTGATTTTGGAGCCTTCCTTCTTAACAACAACAACTCATATCGCAGTAACCCAGGTATTCGTGCTTCAGTTGAGACTTATCTTTTCATTCTTGCTTGTGTTTTCTTACTTATTTGATTTTTCTTAAGTCACAAGCTTATCTCCCAACTTGGCCTCCAGAAACTGTGCAATCCTTGAGAGAAAGCAGCCTTGATGATGGGAATTGCGCAGTCCTGACTGGCAGTGAGCCTTGAGCTCATAAAATGTTTAGTCATGGGAAGCAACCTAGAAATTGTGCAACCCTCACTAAGCTTAGAATTTGCGCAGTGCACTGAGCTGGAAAGTTGCCTAGTTCCTAGAATTGCACAGTCTTTCCTAATAGTGTGCATGGCAAGTTTCCCAGAAAAAGGAGAAAGTAAAAAGCAAAAAACATCCCTAAAAACAAGGATTTATTTTTGGTATCCCGAAGGAGGCACTTGCATTATTTTTAGAAACTTTCACCAAGTGTTGCTTTTTCCTTTATTTTGCACATCATAAACCCTAATTTGTCAAAATATATTTAATCGACACCTATAGAGCTCATTTTCACACTCGATATTGGAGATCTAACATTCCCAAGGAGATCAAGGAACCTTCGGTGTGATCATCATCGCTTTTCCAGGTGATTTTTGCTTTTGGCATTTTTTGCCATTGTTTTTGTCACTTTTTGTGCTTTGGCTTATGTGAGTGTTGTTTCACTTGTTTCTCTTCATGGTTTTGACCTGCTTTAACTTGTGGAAGTGTTGTTTTAAGTTTTAGATTTCCTTTCCCAAGTGTCACATTAGTTTTCATGTTTTTGCACCAATGGACGTCGTGGCAGCGACTCTCCTCACTTAAGTCGTTTTCCTTCCATTTGATCAATTGTTGCACTTGATTCACATGCATTTACCTATAGTTAGTTAGATGTGCACTCAAATTCACACTATCTCTCAGATCTTCTTGTTTTTCACACTTCCCTTTGGCAAATATGGATTTCCCTTGGCCAGATTGCACTTTGCACAGCTGGCACTTCGCAATCTAGAGGCTCAAGCCAGAAGCTTGGCCTCTGGAATTGCACAGTGCATAGTTCAAGATAGATCCAACTACACGCTATGCATTTCTAGGAGCCAGCCTCTCAGCTTGGCCACTGAGACTACGCAATGTGCAGTCTCTCCCATGCCTTTTCCCAAGAGGAACTACACATTGTGTAGTTTCAACCATCAGGCTTCCACCTTAGTTGTTGGGACTGCACAGTGTGTAGTTCCCACAGGCAGCCAATCCCCCTATCAGGAAAAATTATGTAATCTTTCCCATATAATGTCTAGTTTGTTGCTTGAACTTTCCTTGTAAGTTGTTTTTCTTTAAAATGACATTTTCTTGCCATGAGTGTCCTTTCTGTCCCACAGGTACAATGGCCATTGAGCATCTCTCCAACAGTCACTATTACCATGGCATCTAAGTTAGTTGCATCAAAGGAAACCACCAAGAGTAGTACTAGGGAAGTAGTTGAGAAAACATCAGTTGATTTGTCAGTGTATGCAGATACTCAGCTATTTATAGAGAAGAGATCATCACTGACATGGCAACAGATAAAAGACACTTTTGCAAAGGAATTTGAGGCAAAATTAGAGGACATTAGGTTGATCTTAGTATCTGGAAGTCAAGGTTCTACAAGGTTGCATGCAGGTATCTCGCCTTCCCATGTGCAGACATCATCAACTAGATTGTCTCACACATGAATGAGAAGACTATGACATTGAGTAGTGCCAACAAGAAGAAGCTTTCCACCTTCCGGGTAGAAGATTTTCAACAAATGTATCACTTGCCTGAGCCAGTAAAGCACATGAACTCACTCTTTTATGCCACCCACAGCTATGTGAACACAAGAGACATTGTCAAATGTTGGGTGAAAGATCCATAAAAGTTTCGATAGACACCCACCCATGTCTACAAGACAAAGTCCCTCGGGAAGGCTTACTAACTCTTGATTATCTTTACTTGTAGAATCTATGATCAAGAGAGCACTGAAAACTTTCCTAAAGGGTGGGTAGTCTTATTGGACCAGTTTGTGAACGATGGGAGGTCATTCACCTGGTCAGATTCGTTGGCTCAACAAGTGAAGGCCCATGTAGAACAGGCTCAGAACACGCCCAAGGGTGAGCGAGCAAGATTTTATATTTGAATCTTTGATCGGAGGATCCACAGTAAGATGATTTTTACACCAACGTTTCGAATCCCAAATGGGATCCATCATCAGGGCAAAGAGAAAGATGATAAATCTTTGCCCTGATGATGGATCCCATTTGGGATTCGAAACGCTGGTGTAAAAATCATCTTACTGTGGATCCTCCGATCAAAGATTCAAATAGCACAAACCACAGATCTCTGAAATCCAAGATTTTATATGTCTGCATACTTATTGGATGCAATTTGTGCACAGCAGTAGTTCTCTTTCATTAACTGGACATGGACACGATGATAGACTATCGTGAACATATATTGAAAGTTTCTTTAATACTGCAGTTATCGAGGAGTAATGGAACGACTAACTGACCACTTTATCCTCCCACTATACAAGTTTATATTTGAACAAGATCCACCTTGCATGTCACGAGAAGTAATGGAAGTGATAGTAGAAATTACAGATTGGTATACCTCACTAGGTGCCACCTCCATACAGTGTTTGGTGGAGATAATCCTTTGCATGTCTTACCAAGGTATGCCACTAACAAACTGATCATGCAATAATTATCATACCATCTCACTACAGGATTGTCAACAGCACTGCATGGAAGAAGAAAGCACTATGACCCACTCTTCCTTTACAAAGCGGATTATATGAGATAAATAACTTGAAAGTTGAGAATGTCGAGGCTAAGGAGATACTTTTTTGAGTTTGGCTCTAAGTACTTTAATATGTATGATCCCCGCAATATTTACAAGGACCACTGTACAAGATTCTATTTTACGTGGATTGAAGGGGCATTTGATTGGCCAGAGGAGGATCCTTGGAGGTATTGCTACAATGCCTCTAGAATTGATTATCCAATTAGTTTAACAAGGACTTCACAGGCTGCTCCATAGACAACAACATCTCCAAAAGAAACAACAGGAGAAGGAAGCAATCGTGTACAAGACAAGGGAAAGAGGAAGATTGCTAACAGTCCAGAGGGAGATAAAAGTTGTAAAATGAAAGCAAATCCTCTTATCAAGAAAGTAGCTTTAGTAGTCGAAGCAAAGAGGAAGTAGAGGATACAAACAGAAGAGCATAGAAAGAGAGAGAAGAAGAGGTTGGAGGAAGCAAAACTCAAGTTGTAGGATACAAAGAAGAAGCTGAAGGAAGAACATGGGTTGATAAGGAGAGAATGAGAAGAGAAGAACAAACAAGAGGAGGAACAAAGGGAAGGTGTGATGATAAAGGAAACAATGTCAATACAGGTTAAGGAACATGAATAACTAGCAATTGAGGAGGAAGGTGAACAGATGCAAGATCAAGAGCTTGCTCAATAGATTGAGCAATTGATTTAAGTAACAAACATGGAGATGGAATAGGAGACACAACATGAATATGTTGACCTGATGCCGAGAGAACCACAAGTCATCCCTCAGTCTCCACCACATCTAGCAGCAAAGTCAGCCCTGAGCGAGCAAGGAGATTTTGTTCTCCTTGATGATAATCCGGTCATGGATGTGTACAATCTATCATTTGATGAGTTTCAAAAGAGTATTGTACAAGCATGGAGGAAGAACTTTCTAGATGATCACGAATCACCTGCATTCATTAAAGAAAGGGTGAGAGTGTCGAAGACTATGAAGCATCCAAATTCCATTGCCAATGCCATCTTGGCCCTTATAGGAGCAACAAGATCAAATGTTCAGTATTTGACGTCAAGAATGAGAAACTAGCATAGAACTTGAAGGTTGCTAGGAAAGAGGCAGAAAAACTCTGAGCAGCAACGGAGAATGTAGTTTTCGCACTGGGAGAGTTGAGAGCAGTGATATTAATAAAGTATCAACACTTGGGGAAACCATGCGGAAACTCTATGACGGGTTTGTCACTGTACATAACGCAGTTCTTTGTTTGCATGGCTTACAGCATCAGCGCAAAGAGTTTGTTAAAACTCTCGAAAACATACAAGTTGTCATCGCATGTGTGCAAGGATGGACAATGTGCTTCAAATGGGCCCTGCTTGACTTAGTTAAGAATATGAAGCCACAGGCAAAGCTGGAGAAAGTGAAGGTTTGAATGTTGATTTAGACCAACAAGCAGCTCACCTCATTCATTGGCAGCATATAGGCCTCATATGTGCAGTTGTACAATAGTTTGGATGTCTTGGTAAGAACACACCAAATCCAATCAATCAGTTCCCTCACCAAAGCTAAACCCAAGAACCAAGTTTGGAAGGAGGTCAACGAGTACTTGGAGCGGCTAAGACAGGATGCCACCAGGGAAGACTTGGAGTTGAATGCACACAACATACAAAAGTTCATCGGTGGTCCCGTCAAAGTCAAAACAATGTTGCCATGCTTCAGAACAAGTTTGACATAAGTTCCAAGACAGTGTACTCAGATGCCATGGAGGCTAGAGTTTGCTTCCAACAAGACATCGTTAAGCATCTTGGCGACACCATCACGCAGTACCAAGCTTGAGACCAATATGTGACCGAGAAGTAGCAAGTGGACATTGTTGAGCTATACTTCTCCCAAACTACATAATCATAGTGTTGTGTCTTGTTAGGCTATCAATTTCTCTCTACCCTATTTTGTCTTATATGGGTACAAGTGAAAAATGCAATATTATTTGTAATTATGTTTTAAGTGAAATTCCAAGTGTCAATATTGGAATATGAAAAGTCATCATGTAATGTAATGTGTTATTTTGTGAAGAAGTTGAAGGGTCATGAGGGTATTCCAAAGGTCACAAAGGGGAGTTGAAGAGTCACCCCTTCTTATTATAAATAGAACCTCATAACTCATATAACAGGCTTTTGGGAACCAAGCTTTTGTCTAGGCTTAGGCTTAGAAAGAGCTTGGGAGTATTGTGAAGATCCTTGGGTTCTCTTAAGCATAGAGTGAGTATACTTATTTGGAGGAGCGAGTGTTCTTGATTGCAATGTTCCGCTATTGGGGCTAGTGGTCATCAATGGTGTATGTATGGGTGGAACGTTCACTTTTAATAAAAAAAATAAGATCCAACACACTTTCATGCATATGTTGTTAATATAGTAGGACTATTTTTGTTGTATTGGAAATGTTTATTATTTAACTTATGCATATGCTTATGAACTATTTCGTTTGCATTTGTATGAATCTTGTTGAATGTGTGTTGTTGTATTACTCATCACTTTAACTTGTGCACTATTCTGCATCTTAGCTTGTGATGCCATTTTTCTCTTGTGTTCCTTTCAAGTTGTGTACTATTAAATGCTTCCAAGGGGTGCTCTTCCTTTTTCCTTTGTGTGTTGGAACCTTCATGCATCGCACTTGACTCTCCGTAGGGTCACACACTTCCTCTCACCCAAAGTTATCATACTTCCCTCTGCATGTTCCAGTGGTCAAGGCATAACATTACCCCCCACTTCTAGGACTCCTACTCCAAACATCGTGAGGTCTAGTAAGGACTTTATATCAGGGAGATCCCCTGAGTATTTGTGATTCCAACACTGTCAACAGGATTGAACTTTTGGAATTGGGAAGTCATGAGTTTTATGTGCATCTTATGAACCTGTTGTCGTTTCTACAACACCCTCCAAAATTTCAATATATTCAAATTTTGGAGCCTACTTCACTGTTTTCTATAGTCTTGCCTTGGTCGTCAAGTGTCCTTTCAAGCTATTCTATATGTTTAAAATGTTCTTGATCATCCTAGTGTGTCGTTGCATTACTTAGAACATCTGAAGTGTATTTCTTGGTCTTAGCACCTTTATTATTTTAAAATGACACTTTTGGTCGTAGTCGCACGAACTTCACTTTTTGTACATGGGAAATGTTTGTAAAGTGGCTTTTTGATGTCTACTTATCATTTTTCAAGATTTTCTAATTTTTCTCGATGAGTCAGTATGTGTTGCACATGATTTTGTGTCTAAACTCATCGTGTTCACCCTTTGCCCTATCTTCTAGACTTAGACAAATTTTGGTTGCAAAATGAACCCATTGAGATAAGGAGCGCATGAGTGCACTCTAAATCCTTTATTGGGAATCCTTCATTCTTCAAAAGTGCACCATATGCCCTCTAAGGGAACATAATGCACTCGTTAAGTATATTTCCCCTTCCTTGTTTCAAACTTGGCCCTTGAGAAACCAATTCTTCCTTTGAGTGCACCCCTTTAACTCGAAGAAGTGCACCCTCCTTGAGTTAATGAGCACACTTTGAAGGCCTTAAGCTCCACCCTTCAACCTTCCACAATGCACCATGCACCCTCTTGACCCTTCGAGTGCATGAGCACACTCTAAAGGCACTCAGCTTTTCCCTTTAGCCTTTGGACTTGCATCATGCGCCCTCTTTGGTCTCTTAACTGCACTCTAAAGGCACAAAGCTTCACCCTTCAGCCTTTGAACTTGCACCATGCTCCCACTGGGGTCTCTTGAGTGCATGAGAACACTCCGACGGCATGAAGCTCCATCCTTCAACCTTCGGGAGTGCACCTTGCGTCTTCTTTCTCTCCCTTGAGTACACAACGCACTTGAGAAGCCCAAAGCCTTCTCCTTCATATTTTGGACATGCGCCCTGTGCCCTTTCTTGATTGTATCTCTCCCTTGAGTTCATGAACACATGCCGAATCCATGAAGGCACTTCCCTTCAACCCTTCAGCCTTTCGAAGTGTGCCCTTGCGTACAAAATCTCTCATTGCTTTTTTGAAGTGCATTGTGAAGGCATGAACATAACATATGCATAAAACATGTCAGAATAGGAGATTTTCAGGTTGATGGTTGCTTATCATGAGTAATTGTAGTTACAGGTATCTTAGGAGAAACATGAAAAGCACGCATGAAGAAGTTCGAGAAAACAAGGAAAACAAAGGAAGCATTGAAGAATAAAGAACACATTGAAAACTTGTTGATTGAGGCACCTAAACACTCCAAGATCAAAGACACTCTGGAGGGTGAAGACACCAATAATCAGACATTGCATGCAGAACAAAGACATGAGTGGCAGCCATGTCACCTATTGAAGAAAGCCATGTCATCGGACACCATAAGTCTTAGTCATCAATGATAGTGACTTGTCATGTCTCATCACAGGATGATGTGGAAGTTATGACGTAATTATTGTATCATTGTAAAGACAAACAAGTGGAATTCCAAGAGTCATGTATGGACAAAAGAGCCATGGAAGTCCAAAATACATGTAATACAAAGATTCATATGTAATTTTTAAAAGTCATTTGGATGTTCAAATGTCCTAGAAGTCCAAAGGTCATAAGAATTTGGAAAGCCAAGGTTCATGAGGATATGAAAGGTCATGCCACAAGTTACAAAAGGATCCTCATTTCTCATACAAAGGACTTTTAACCTTAGCTTTTCCCATAGGCATTAGAGATATAGACTCAGTACTTTTGGGGAGCAAGTAGTGGCTCTAATGCTCCACTATTGGAGCTAGTGATGTTAATTGTACTTATGTATCTTGGAACTTTTGCTTAATACTTGAAGCCTTCAGGTCTACACAATTTCATACATGGGTTGTGGATATTTTAAGACTACTCTTTGAATGTCTATAATTCATTTTTATTTCACACGTACTAGAGTGATTGAACTATTTTGATGCCTTCGGTGCTTAACTTATTGGAAATGTGTTGTAATGATTAAACGATCGTGGAATCTATGTGAATTATTTTTCTTGATGTTCAATGGTTATTTCTCATATATATGTGTGTCTCCATTACATTAGTATTATTACTCTTCTTTTAGAGACTCACTTTATCCCCCTTTTGTGGTGAAATAACCTTGATACATCTACAATCGAACATTCACAAGACACACTTTCTTGCCCATTCAAAAGTACACATGTGCTTCTCTCATGCCAACATCTAAATCCAAGGCATATCTTTAAGTAAATGGAAGTCGGGTCGTATTCCAGATGGGACTCCTACACCAAACTGTGTGAGGTCTAATTGGGACCTCATATCAAGGAGATCCACTATACGTTGGCGGTATCTATTACCGTCAACATTCTAGCACTAAAAGGAGGCAACCAATTTTTTATGGATAATAACTTTCCACATCCTAATCATTCTCCTTTTGGATAAGATAGAAACATTACGAGCACCATTCCAACTCTTATTCTTGAAGTAGGAGGGTCTTCTAAGCCTGGTGTGGAATTGGAATACAAGGTTACCTACATAGCACTCTAAGCAGTTCGACCTATAACCCGTTGGTTTGTAAAAGCTATCGATTTACTCCCTATTGTTAAAAATCTTCCACGTCATCTTAACAAGAAGGAGACAACTGTACCAATTTATTAGTTTTGACAATGGAAGATTTAGTTTTTGCCACTCTTGAAGAGTTAGCAGAATCCTCTGAATACATCATTTATCAAGAGCCACTTCCACCCATTAATGAAGGGTACGAGGAAGACATTGTTCTCTCTGACATAGTTTTTAAGTTCAGCAACAGTTTAGACAGTCAAGGAGAAGGCTCATTAGATTCTGAAAAAGGAGGAGGAACCTAAAGAGAAAGACATGGCTACCTAGGACCTGGATTGGATCCCCCAAGGGCCTCTTTCTCTTCTAAATAATCTTCATAAAATGCCCAAACATCTAGAAAATCTTTTATCAAAGTTTGATCTAGATAAAAATACAAAGGCATAAGATCACAATGACGATTTAACATGCATCTACAGATGTTAGAGGTACGGTATGGTGATGTTGCTTGTAGTATTTTTCATTTTACATTAGAATGCATAGCATCAACATGGTACCATAGTTTTCTTATCAATTCAATCTACAGTTGGAGTGAGTTCAAGAAATTATTTTTGGTGAAATTTGTTGATGACAAGACTCCTGCCATGTTATTAAAAGAGCTCGGAAACAGATGGGGGAAAGGGGAAATTAAAAGATTTCAATCAAAATTTCGCATATTGAACAAGTTTCCGCTAAGCACACAACTTCATGATTCAATTACTATTTATTATTATACAGTTTCCTTTCCCACCAACATTTCCTCTTTCATTGAAAGATCCACAAAGGAAACATTGGCACTAAACTTTGCAGAAGCAATCATCGTGGAGAAAGACTTTCATGATATTGGAGTTATTATTGATGATGATGAATCAAAATACTCTAAGGAAACTAGCTGGAAGCCTCAACATTCTTCAATTAAGGCTAACGAAAAGGATTCAATAGATATTGAAAGCTTGACCAGGATAGTAAAAGCACTTACTAATGAGATTGTAGAATTAAAATGAAGATCCAGCGAGACTTCCACTAGTAGTAAGCCTTTCAAGTCTTTTCCATTATAAATGAATAACAACAACAATCAACTGGCTAAATTTTCCCAGAGTTCCAATGTTGTGTTGAATATTGAAAATATGGGTATGGATAAGTATTTCTCTTGTTAGATTTTAAGCTTCTATGGCCTTCTTTTGGAAAAAGATAGTTTGGATTATCCACAGTATTATATGAATCTTGTTGACGTTTCGAATCCCAAAGGGGATCCATCCTCAGGCCAAAAAGTGAGTGATTGAAAGAAGAGTCAAACAA
>APFE031547731.1:13243-46905 GCA_000404065.3 Pinus taeda
GCCCTAGAAACAAAAATTTTGCTAGATTGATTTTATTTTAAGCGTGATTTTTATTGGCTTTTGATTAAGTCAAGAGGTGATGGAGATGAAACTCGTGGTGTAAATACTCGACTCAAAATCACTACAAAAATGCACTTAAGATGATTAAATGATCTTTTCTCTTCAATGAAGTTCTAGCTAGGAAAGAGTTGGAAAATGCAAATACTTTGAAAACACAAATCTTTCTTAACGATCAAATCAAAAGAAGAGTATTCGTTCCAATGCATTTTCACAAGAATTTTTCATTCAAACATTCAAATGCTACTAAAACAAACTTTTTCAAAAGAGACCTTTCATTTTTTTTTTAAACATTTAAAACTATAACTAAAGCAAATCTTTGAGAAAACTATTGAATAAAGCAAACTTAAGATCTACAAACTATGAAAACCTATTTGAAGTAAAAGCTCACAAAAAGTCTTTTGAGGATGTTTTACTTGGCTATAAGCAAACCAAGGACCAATTTGTCCAGAATCACAAATAAGTCAAGAACAACCAATTTTGTTTTCCTTTTGAAAATGAAAATCCAAACTTTCAATCACAAGCTTTTTGAAGTTTTGTAAAGAGAAAACTCAAAGCAGATTCCTCAACAAGGGGAGATTTCATAAATGGTCAGACTCATAAGAAGACTGGTAGACACTAAGGTGATCTGAAGTCCCTACAGCCTCTAAGCTCAGAGCCACTACACAACCAAATCAAAAAACAAAACCAACAAGAAAAATTCCTAGGAATTTCACCTAAAACCCTAATGCTAATGAAATTAAACCAAGGAAAGATTTCAACGAGTCACATGCAGGTATGGGTAGAGGATAACCACTAGAAAAACAAAATAAAACTAATTTAAAGAGAAAAATTCAAAATTTTCAAAAGTTTAGCAGGGTACACAGGTTCAGAGTTTACACAGGTGCGGGTATGCTCTGTGCACAAAGTAAAAGTGCGTACAGGTATGCACTGTGATACATGTGCAGACTGCGGACTTCGACCAAAGTAATGAAAAGTAAAAAACAAATCTAAATCCACTAAGTCTACCCAAATCCACACACAACAAGCCAAAAATAGAAACAAAAAGGCAAGTTTCTCAAGTCAAAGAAAAACGAGGAAAGCAATCAAGTCCCCAGCGAAGTTGCCATTTTGTCACGCAGAATGAGTCGATCTTGCCGACAAGATAGACCTTCCTAGAATCTAATGAAGACCTAATGACAAACAAACCAACCAGACACTATCTTTCTCTAAATTCACTTTATAAATAATGGAAAACAAATGTGTTTAAGGCCTACCTCATGTCCAACGCATGTTTGGAGATGCCTTCGCTCCTTTGATCCAAGTAAGTTCCTTTGTCACAAACCTGCAAACACAAACAAGGCAAACAATTAAATAACACCTGAATATCCAATATTATAAAACATATTTAACATGAAATTCAAGGAGTCCATGAAACAAATAGCATAAGATACTTGTTGAGAAAAATGAGGCTTGATTGTATTAATTCAAAAGAAAAGAACCTTACAACCTTTGCCTTGACGCTGTACAAGCTCCTTCCAGGGTCCAACAAGAAGTCTCCTCTACTTTGAAAAGCTTCATTCACTCCCTAATGGGGCCAAAAAGGTATGTGATCTCTCCTCTTAAGCTCAAATAGGAAGTCTTGATTTCACTAGCATTTACCCTCAAAAGTTCAGCTTCTCACCTCCCAAGCCACTGACCCAATGCCTCAATTTATAGTGCAATGGAGATCAGTTATCAGGTCCTCCTTCAAAGGGATAGAATCCTCCTTCAAAGGGATAGCTCCTCTTAAAAAGGGATTAGTTCCTCCTCTTATGGGATGCATGAACCACTTGGAGCGAACAATCCATGTAACAAATCCTTCTAGAAACTTCTAGAATTAACCCAAAGTGAGTTTTTTAAGATAAAATTTGCGCCTTTTGACTTTCATAGGGGTACGCACCCTCCCCTTTACATACAAAGCGTATAAGTACGCAGATATCCTGAATAAAAGGTGCGGGCCCGCAGGCAAAAGTGAGAGAAAGTGCGGAACCAGAGTTACATTGCTTTTTTTTGATGTTTTTCTCTCATTTCTAAAGCTTGTTTTGAAGAGCTGAGGTTTGAGACTTGCTTAGGAAGCTGGCATAGGTGGTGATAGACCCATACCGACTGCAAATAATCAAGGTGACGATATTTTTGTGTAACAAGTGGGGACTCTTCAAAGTCAATTGCCTGCAATAAATCATTTAAATTTCCCTTCGAAACTGGACTTTCTTCAACAACTACTGACTTACCCTTTTCTTTAGCCATATGACTTCTCGTTCTTCTCCTTGGAACTACTTCAGTTGTGCTTGCTTCATGTGCAGTCTCTTTGACTTGAGCTTTTTCTTTAATTGACTGTTGAGGTGTATCTTGAATGATCAATGGCTTTATAGACTCTCTAACTTGTTTCCTTGCCTTTAATTTTGGGAACCTCTTGGCTCTTGTTTCTGTTTGAAGACCTGTTATTGTAAGATCTTTTGTAGGTAGAGGATTGAGGCCAGTCTGGCTTCTGAAACCAACCATGAAAATAAATGTATTCTAGTCTTTGCCTACCTTTTGAAGCTCATGCAAAACAAGTAATTTAATCAAGCCATGGTGAAACAAAGAAGTTTCACAAGCCTCCTTTCTCAATTGTACTTTGTCACACATTTTACTCAAACTGCGGAATAAATAAAAAGGTAGATCAATGGAAGCCTTCCCTGTAAAATGCAAAAGGAGTTTGAAATGGTACGAATACACCTTGTTATACCTTCCTTCGCAAGTCAAGTATTTCTGTATATAGGTGAGTAAATGTGCATAAGACTCTTTGACATAGCTCCTAGGAACTGACTCACTCAAATCTGAATTAACAAATTCCTTCTTTAAAAACTCTTTGCATGGATTCATGTCAAATTTGAAATTTTTGAACCAATTTTCTTGCCCTCGTTGAATCTCTATCACAGTGGATATCATCTCTGGCGAGACCTACAATTCCATCATAGCCACCTTTGAATTTAATATTGTGAAATTTAGTGCAAATTCTTTGGTCACATGTGCATGCCCTCCTTGTAACTTCCTGCAAAAATTCCAACATCCAGCTTTTTTAAAGGCCTTCTCCACATCTTTATTCTTCAGTGTTATATCCAAACCTTCAGGCTCATTTCTCAGACATTTGCCTGATCTATGTTCTTTCTTCTCTACTGATCTCTCCATGAAATCTTAATGACCTGTAAGCAAGGAATACTAGCTCTGTTCGAACTGTGAAAAACTCAGCTTCTTTTGAAAATATGCCTCGCTTGATTTGCTGCCTCGCTTGATTACAATGTTATTTAAAATTGAAATCTTGTTGTTTATAATCTTTCAAATTGCAATCTTGCAGATTTGTTATTCATGCAAGGCTTACAATCGTCATTAAGACTTGTGCAAGGTGGCTTTTCTTGGAAATTGTAATCCGTGTGTATCAACAAATCTAATGGTGGTGATAATGGAGATGGGTGGTGGGACGTGATAAGTGGAGTACATGAACTGACACAAGATGACGCAGCCACTGATTTACCTAACGGATTTGACATTTGGGAAAGATTTTCTGCGGAATGCACGAATCCCTGATTTCGCAGCGTGGTTAGTTTAAATTTTGAATGATGCGCTGTGAAATCACCTAATAAGGTTTTGTGCTGCGAAAACATCTAATGAGTTTTGCACTGCGAAACTACTAAATAGAGTAAATGCACTGTGAAAACACTTTAAAAAGAATGCATGTGCTACGCAATTACCAAAAAGGCTTTGTGGTGGATAACAAAGTAACACATGACTATGAGATCAGTGGTGAATGAAGGGGACCAATGGTAGATAAGAATACACTTGACTCATGACCTCCTAAGACTTCAGACTTTAACGAAAAAATGAAATCAACTTAGACTAACACTGACCTTTTTCATCGGGCTAGGATGAGAAATTTTAGCATCAGATTTCTTAAGTGATAACACATACTGTATGACCCCTCTATAGGGTGCGATGGGCAAGAATGGACAAATGGCAGAGACTGTTTGCGAGGTGGAGGATCATAGAATCTTCCAGAAACTTGCCCTCTAACACTTGCCTCTCTGATTTCACCTAGGGATGAGTAAGAGATCATCAATCTCCAAGTGGAATCAAGAACTATTAGAGAGAGGACACTAATCAAAATCTCAAAAGCTAACTCACCCCCCTACAATCATCTATATATGGATCCCTCATCACAGAGATCCAGAGGCTGGAATCTTGTATCTTGTAGAGAAGTGTTGTTGGTTTTCTGGTGTAACATCATAATGTTGGGTGATCTAAGCTTTACTTGAGGTGAAGAAGGGCTTTCTTGCTGGAGGATGATGCTAGGTCAGAACAATTGGTTATAATCCTCTTGCTATTCTTGATATTAATAAAGTTACTCAAGTTTTCCTCCACATTCTTGTATGCTTGATTATATATGCATTTGTGTGGTCAATACATATTTGGTCCTATGTTGTTTATGACTATAGATCTCTGTTCTTCGATAGTATTATGCTGCTTTGATTCCACAGGTGCTCTCTAAAGCTTTGTAGACAAAGAGGGAGTGACAAAGATCTATCAAGAAGGAGAGGAACTAGGCAAGGAACCAAGCACAAACAAAGGTTGGTATCCTTTGTTTTCCTCTTGTCTATTTTTCATAAAGGAAAGGGAAAGTAGTTTTAACTTGTTTGTTTCTAAGATAGCTAGCAATCTTAGTGGGAATAGCAGCTCTAAGTGGACACTATTCCCGGTAACAATAAGTTGAACTCTGGTGAAGTCCTTCTCAGTTTTTGTTAGGTTTATTTTCCATGCACTTACTTAATACATTTTGGCCATCATGTACCCCTTTTGACCTCATATATTGGGGGGAATTTGTTATAGCTCCAAATCTCACTCTTGATGTTTGTGACGCTGCACTCATGGCCTAGGGAAACCCCTCCTTCCAGACCTAGTCTAAATACTTAAACAACAGTGTTTTATTCCATATATGCGACATTTCCCTGAGCTAAACGTGTGTGTACATGGGTCTGTATATACCCAACCTGCGTGTATGTCTTAAAACACTTAAGAAAATTAAATCTCCTTAATTTTAGGTAGAGATCACGAGTTTTAGTTGTTGATTACCTATTAGTGCCTGTGGCCCAACTATTCCCAATGAATTCCCAAATAAGAAACTACTTTGGGAGAAGTATAAAAAGGCTTCAATGGGAAGGCCTAAGAGGGAGAGAAGAGAGAGAAAAATCATTCTGCTAAGATTATCCATGATCAAGTCTGAAGATCCCTATGCTTCTAGCATTTCCCCCATTACAGGAAACCTTTGTTTCCTTGAGTTATGATGTCTTTCCATTAGTTGAGATATCTTGGAGTGAGTCATGGAAGGAGTTTGTTGAAGGCATGAGATTGAACGAATCCAAAGGATGGTTCCACTTGGAGCCTGCGATAAGAAGACTCATGTGAAATCATTCCGTTCTATACTTTAGTTATCTATAATAAAAGAAACACTTGTCTTGTTCCTGATAATAATCTTCTTCATGCTTGTGATATCGATGTTATGATTTACATATGAATGGTTGTTTCAATTGTATAACTAACTACTTTTCAATATGCTATGAAGTTGATTTCCTTATGACCCTTGGTCCATATACCGATATGCTTTCTTGAATTGATTGTTTTGCAGTTGAAGGATCGAAAGGAACTCCAAGGGGGTTTGGACCCTAGCTAGATATTCCCAAACGAAGGACGCCTAAGTGCACCTCTCATCGTGTAGTTTGTTTATATTAGCATAATGGCTATGGGGAATGCTTGTTTTTCTTTCTAGATAACACCCGATCTACTAGGGTATCAACCCAAGACCCTAGGGGAATTTATCCCTAAATAACTATCAATCATTTTCGCTTTCACTTAGTGTCGCCATGCATTCACTGTCATATTTTTTTCAGTTTCCCATCGGCAACTCTATCCAACTTGGCTCAGACCTTGCCTTCACTGAGACAACATTGCGCAATTTGGGGAAGGAAGATTATATCGTCCTCTCTAGAAATGAGCATTTCTTCCTAGGCACTATCCTCCAGTACTGTTTTGCACATTTTTGAGGGACAGTGACTGCAAGCCAAAAAAATTGCGTAATGCAATCACTGAGCCTGCAGCCATTGCTAGATGATGTTGCACATTGTGCAATTCATTAGTCAACAGCTAGACTAGACTATGCATTGCATAGTTCCAATAGTTAGTTATCCTTCCAACAATCCAGAATGTGCCTTGCATAATATTGGCAATTATTCTCCCAACCTCTCGGTGTAAATTGCACAACCTTCATGATCAATCACACAGGTATGTTGCAAGTCACTCTCAAATTCATTTTGGTTTTCAACTGATAAATTTATTGCCATGAATTTTTCCATGTATCCAGGTATCACAAGTGTTCATTTTCCTCTCAGCGGTATAGGTACAATGGTTTCCAAGAGGGTAGAGTTGAAGACACCATTTAGAGCACACCTGGGGATGCATTTGATCAAGTGTTTATGAGATTTCCTACTTACGAAGACATCAAGTTGTTCATAGATAAGGACATCAAGATATGACGTAAGTAGCATCACAATGAGAAAAATCATGAACAACAGCTGAAGGCAGCATACCAAATGCAACAAATGCAAGAGGAAGGTTGTTGACAACACGAAGGTGGAAGAAAGTTGCAAGCTCAAGTAGATCCACTGATGATGAAAGAAACTTTGGAGACTCAGGCTATGAGGTGATGGCACAATTGTGAAAAGATAGAGAATGGAACAAAGGAGTAGTTTCATTTGATGAAGTAGCAACTCAATGAAGAACATGAGCTGCACAGACAAGCGAATGAGTTGCAGCAGGAATAGGAACATCAGGGGGTGCAATATGAACTCAGAAATGAAACTGCATCATACAAGCTACAGATCCATCCCAGTAGCTAGCATGAAGTAGACATGTGAGCAGTGTTGTTGATTTCATGTAAGGGATTCAGCAGCATGCATGTCATTGTGCACACACATGAGATCCAACACACTCACCAAGGTGAAGATAAGAAGAAAGTCCAACTGGAGTTGAACAAGTAGTTGACAGTTGATGTGCATGACCACTGGCACATAATGGAAGATCAGCGTGTACATTATGCATCAATGTGTTTCCAGTTAGGTTGCACCAAGAAGACCATGCACATGCTAGCAGTCGAGTTGGATGAAGGACCCACACCAATGCACCCGGATGCAACAAAGGCAAGAGTTCACTTCAGCAAGATATCACCATGGGGTGCATGCACACCATCATGGGTGACCAAGCTTGGGATCAACTCACCACCTTCACCATCACAAGCATGTCAAAGAGTTGGTCTCACCTCAACTGTCCGAGTGTGAGTGATGTTTTGCAAGGCTTGCTTAAGCTATTTTGTCTCACATGAGCACATGTGCATTGTAATGTAGCGTCATGTCAAGTGGAAGTTCAAGTGTCAATAGTTGGATGTAACAATCATAAAGTAGATGAAGAGTCATGAGGGTAGATGAATTGTCACAAAGGGGAATGCCAAGGGTCACCCCACTCTTTGTTATAAATAGAACCTCATAACTCATTGTAAAGGCTTTTGGTTAACCAAGATTTGATAGGAGTATCTTTGAGAAAGCTTGGACAATATTGTAACGACCCTTGGCTTCTCCATTGCGCATAGCTAGTACATCTCTTTGGATGAGCAGGTAGTTGTGGCTGTAACATTCCAATATTGGGACTAGTGATTGGACATGGATGTATTGTATGACTGGAACTTACACTTAATATAACAGAGCCATCATGTTTCATGCATATGTTGTATTGTATTCTATGTTATATGGTTTACTCTAAATGATATATGTATTTGTTTGTTTACTCATGCATGTATGGACTATTCCATATAAGCATGTATGAATCTTTTTGAAATGTGTTGTTGGTTTAACCATCACTTTCGATTGCTCAGTAAATTTCTTTCCAACTTGTGATGCATCTTTTCTCGTGTGTTCCCTTCCAAGCTGCGTACTATTACATGTTTCCAAGGGGTGTAGTGACCTCACCCTCAGTGTATTGGAACCTCTCATGCACCTTCTTTGGCCTGCTGCAGTTGTCACACCCTTGCTACCAACATAGACATCTTACTTTCCTATGTGCGGAATTGTGGTCAAGGCATTACCGTACAACCCACTACTGGGACTCCTACACCAAATGGTTTGAGGTCTAATTGAGACTTCTTACCAGGGAGATCCCTTTACATGTTAGTGGGTCCATCACCATCAACAATACCATAAGTTTTTGTGGGAATCTCAATTTCACCCGCATTTTTATAAAATTTGTCAAGGTGTTTTGCTACCCATCCATAAACAAGTGTACAACCGAACCACCCCTATGTTTTCTAAAGAGGACGAGGTAGACATCTTTCCTGTAGCCAGATAGTTTGGGGAATAAACCTTTACCTACATTAGAGTGTTTAGGAGCATTGATTCACATCATTTTCTCCCATATTACTTCCACGACAAAATAATGGCCAAAGAAATAGCCTACAAAACAACAAGGGAAGGTGGATTAAGAAGAGGATTGAAAGAGAAGGAGAAGGCCATTTGGCCTATATTGCCATTACAATGTGGTGCATTTGTGCTACGTGATTTTGGAAATGCATGCAAATAAGCATAGATTATTAAATATCTAAAATTAGCTACACTTTTGAGAAGACAATATGACCCAAACGACACTGATAAGGATTTTACTACTATGGTAAAATTAAAGCAGCTCACCCATGAAGGGGATGCATTTGATGACCTCTTCCTATAGGCAGAAAAATATTCACAAGTGTTACATTTGGCATCAGTACTTTTAACCCCATATGATCTTAGGGATTTCCTTGTGTATAGGAAAAAATATATTATTGAAGGTCCCATTGGACCTAATGCAGATAGAACCAATAAGGGAGCCAAATCCCAGTGTAAGCTTGGAGGACATCTCCAAAGAAAACTCTGAAGAAGAGACTAAAGAGAGATATATGCATGAGTTAGAGCAATCAAAGGAGCAGACTCAAAATGGAGGAGGAAACACAAATAAAGAGTCCGAGAAGGACACAGTTGGAACTACGGAAGAGACGGCCAAGCAAACCTCATCAAAGAAACAAGCAGAAATTGCCTCTACATCAACCCATTCAGGTAAAATCCCAATTATTGACTTGAAACAGGAATGGTAATAGTTCAACAAAAAGCTTCACACAGATTCAAACCCTGAGCAAACATCTGAGATACAAACTCCTAAGAAAACCCAACACAAGTCAAATTCATAAACCATAGAGGAAGGAGCTAAGGGAAATTAGGACGTTGAAATAATTCTTGCTACTTCTACTTTAGAAATTATTTTGAGAGTTGAAGAAATACCTCCACTAGATGTATTTTATAGTCCTACCCACAAAGCTATGGTCAAGAGACAAAGCAAGAAAATAAATATGGATGTTGTAGTTGTTACAAATTTTTAAAATGAACCAATGGAGATTGTTTGGAAGAACTTGCCCATGGACCAATATGAAAATATCACAAAACTATCTCAATTTGTGGGAGCCTATGCCACAGAAACTATTGACAAAGCCACAAAGGTCCAAATGTTGCTTAAGGAAAAGGGACAAATAACTATGTTGTTAGAACAACAATTAGCTCAGGAAAAATCTAGATAGCCTAGCTCTAGCAGGAATTTGAACAGGTGAGAATACAACTTCAGGACAACTTAGCAGAAATAGATGTGTGGATACAAGCTATGACAGATAATTTTAAGGATAATCCACAGATCAATGAGTTCATAAAGGAAACACTCAGCGTTAATTGCCAACCACTACAGTAGAAGGAATTATTTTGCCAGAAGATCTCACAGATAAGTCCTTATTATGAAACCAATGATAAGCTAACAAACCAAGTCATTGACATGAGACTTGAGTATGATGAAATCCACAAAAGAATTTCTGACTTTATCACATGGTAAGAATCAAACAATGGGAGAAAGGTTGACCTAGTGAAGCTGGAGGAATATCATAAATACATCTTGTTCATAGATTGGGATTCTTGGTTGAAACAAGTGGAAAGGGAACTGCCGACAGCAGTGACAGTAACAAATAGCATAATAGAAGCCATCGACAGAAATCTCCATGGTGCCAATCTGGTTACAGAATGTATACTAGGATTTCTTTTGAATGTCAAACAGTTAGAGCAGCAGTGGAGACAGGCAGTGCAGGAAAAGGAGGAGGCAATCAAACAGGCTAAATTGGGAAGCATATTGGCAGTTTTTAGTGAAACCACACAGCTAGTGGATGAACTTGAGGTGCTTAACAACCTCAACACAAAAGATGGTGCCAACAGTAACAAATTCTATATTTCCAGGGAAGTTAAAATATGTAGTCGGCCATCCAAATCAACTCAAGCTAATGATTGATATTTGTGATCTTAGAGATCAATGCCAAAGGAGTTAGTCATTTAATGTATTTTCTTTTAGTTTTATTTTTTCATATTCTGAGGAAGGTCGTTTAAACCTCCTCGGCTATTTTTGTAATAATCTATTTTAGGACCTATAGTTTAGTTTTTAAACCCCTCTCATGCATTTAGAAAGGGGTCCAAAATTTTTATTAGAAACATTCTTCGAAACATTGCACTTCTGTACTTTTGAGGAGGTTCTGAAGGAATGAATGGAACAAGATCTATTTTTTTTTAAATATCTAGCATGCTCTACTGAAATGCACTTTTGTTTTATTTATGTATCAAACAATACTTATTCTTTAAATTGTTTATGTGTGAAACTCTAAATTACAATTTAGCATTATTACAATTTTGTATAATGTTAACTTAGACTCTGTTCTGAATACATGAACGATTTTATATGTGATATATCTTTCTTAATCATTTTTCTAACTATTTATCCAAAATGATTATTGTTAAATGATTTAACTTCTTATTGTAGTTGAATGATCTTTATTACCAATTTTTGTAGGACATCATTGTAGATTGCATATTATATTTAATTTCTAGGTATATTTATAGCTAAATAGTTTTAAACTAGGATATATGCATGTGTTTATTAGTTATATTAGATTACACTTAACTCAATCATTTCCCTAGTACATCATATATCACCCCACCAACACTATCAAAATATTTTCTAGGAAACTAGTCCCATTATCCCCAGTTGGAGCCTCTACACCAAACAGAAAAGGAGCTGCTAACCATGGTCCAGACAGGGTGGTTTCCCCCCATGTTGTTGCAACTATTTTCAAGGCTTCAACACTTTCCCACATAGCTTATTGTCTATGAACTTGTCCCCCCTAGTGGTGTCTGTGATTTAAGGTAACCTTAGTGGCCAGAATTGTTTAGGGATGAACATAAGGTGAGTGGGGCAAGCTACCCTAGTATCTAAATAGACAAACCTACTATGTCTTTAGTTTTTTGGAGGGTGCTTGTCTTCATGAGAGTACTTGGCCCCTTAATCTAAGGTTCGGGAAACTTTTAAGATTAATCATAACTGTACATTTGGAAAACTCTCTCTTTTAGGCATTGTGATATTGGGTTTCATCTCCAACAAATAATGGTTATCAGATAGAGCCACATCCCCTGACTACTTTCTCGTTGACTTTTAAAGTTTTTTATTTTTATTTTTAGGTGTTGTTTTGTTATCATTGAGACTATAATAAATATCACTTTAATTTTTTTTATAAAATATATCGATCATCATGGCTACATACGACCCTTATCATTAATATAGGTGACAAAAAGGTTTACCTTCGCTGACTTTGGAGGATTAGTCGAGCCTTGGTGACCTGGATTCTCCCTCTTCCGGGAAATTAGTATCTGGTGTCTAACATTGAATCACATAACACTTCGCAAGACACTATACTGCCTGAGGACATTTTCAACGAAGGATTTGTTCCTCCTTATAATCCTCCCCTCACTAATCCTCTTGGACCAATTTTAATTCAAGTAGCACATGTACCTATCATGTCTTCAATAGTACGAACATCAAACATTCCCCTGGTGACTAATGGATCATGGTATTTTGTGGACAACCTTGGTCCATCACCACTTCCCCCACCAATAGTTAGTAACACATAGCTGTTTGGTTACCCTTCTATGTAGACTATGCCTAATTTGAGCAATCTAGTTACACCTGCTATGAGTGGAATCCAATTAATACTGGTTTCTACCTCTTTTGTATCTTCTCCTTGACCATTGGCTATTGATCCTAATAGCACAATTAACATGGAAACCTTCAGTAATCCTTTTGGTTAGAACCATTTACTAAGTTCAAATCCCTAGGCTCAGATGCTTTGGGGCAATGTTCCCAACATGCACATACCCAACAAATTTCATACCACATTCTTGTACCATGCGTAAGAGGAATCATTGCACTAGTTGTTGGGATGGGGTCCCTTAGGGTAAAATTTTGTAAAGTTTTGTTATTATTTTAAAGTATCTGCATTTTGAGTGGAGCACAACTAGCGTAGGTCGATAGGATTCAAAGGGGATTTAGGAAGGTCAAATCCCTTTAGTTTGTTAAGAGTTAAGTTGTTTTGTGACCCTCCCATGGTTCGTGAACGATGATCTTGTAATGAAGAAGGATATAAAAAGGAGTCATAAAATATTCATAGATATATCCATGATCTAAGTAAGAGAAAGAAGTGAAAAAATTTAGTCTGTTTTCTATACTTAGGTGAAGGGTAAGGCTCCTATAGTTGTGTGCACAGAGACCTTGGTAAGTCCGTAGCTGAGTGTGTGGACCCTTGTAGCTATGTGCGCAAGGTTGCAAAAGACTGTAATTGAATATCTAAGCATAATAATGGTTGGTTTTGAAGAATTATCTGTGTATCTTTATGTTATTGTTTATTTCTAAATTTACTATGTTGTTGATCTGAAGAATCCAATTAATCTGGAAAATTACTTAATAGATGTGCAAAGAAGTAGATATTCTTATTTATATGATGTTATGCATGTTTAGTGCAATCGGTGAAAGGCATAGATCTACTAACTAATAATTGTTGTAAATTTTGAGTTTCAAGGGTTAAGGGCTCATAAAGATTAGGATAAATCCCTATGTCTAACATAAACACATCACATAGTCCTTTGGATGTAGAAACCTATTTCTAGTATCCCCCAATACTTCCTCGGGTGAGACTGCAGCCTACACTATGCGGGTTGTTGTCAAAAGGGTTGGTAGTGTAGGGTTTGGTTGGTTAGAGCAACTAACATTGAACCTGGGTCCAAACCCCCTCAAGCCAACAAATGGTTTTGTTGCCAGGACTAGGATCTATATGAGGAATGTTTGATGTGGCATAAGTGGATACCAAATAAGAAGGAGATTCAAAAGTCGATATATCGTAAGTTGCATGAGTTTGCAACTCAAGAAAACAAGAATATGTGCATGTTGAAAGAAGAGTGGTTGTAGAGATACCTATATACAAAAGAACACAAAATTCTCTTCTACTCTAATTCGTGTGAGTTATACAAATGGTTGGCTAAATTGGAAAATGGTCAAGGTAGTTGGAATTTGGATAATCCTATTGTGTGGACTCTAGGGTTAGTAAGGCACCTAAAAGGATTAGAAAACAGGATCACGAGGGTTGTCAACTATTTGATCGATAGTATTTTGGGTGGACTTATTACTGAGTTTTCAATTGATACGTATGTCATTTATAATGAAGTTGAATGCTGATTTTTCAAACAACCAAGAGGTAAGTATTTGAATTCTCTAAAAACTTGGATTAAAATGCTATTGTGTGAGAAATGGGTTATGCCATTAAATTGATGTTTAGACAAGACTTTAGAGAGCTACACGAAGTGGGAGACCATTAAGAATATATCTAGATTCAAATGCAGAGTACAATCCTTTGTTGGGAGCTTCTAATAGTGACGAATAAAGTAATAGTCTGAATATGCCTCGAGGTGCAACGCAGAAGGTAAATCAAGATATTGTAGGAATACCACATCCATCCACTCCACCTCTGCCACCACCTCCACCTCACACAACCCATACCTCCACCTCCAACTATTCATCATGGTGAATACTATGAAAATGCCTATATTCAAGGGTCTGGGACAAAAGACCCTAAAAAATTCTGATTTGTAGCATATGTTGTGTGGAAGTCACAACAGATAACAGATGATCACCTAAAGAAAGTGGAACTAGTTACAACATTGCAAGATAGGGTGTTGAGCTAGTATATTCAGTAAAATACAACTCACCCAGCTGTGACATGGAAATACATAAAAGATGCGTTGAATAGTGAATTCAAAAAGCCTAAGTCATGACCCCAAACTGTAACTAAGGTTAAAGAAATTAAGTAGAATGTGAATGAATCTGGATGGGATTTTGGTCAAAGGTTGAAATGTCTGCCACAACAAGCTAATCTACATATCTCATATGAGCAACATAAGGATTGGTATATTGCTTCATTGTTACCACATTTGAGATTTCCATTTTCACAGTAGAAATTGGGATCGCAGGCTGAAGCATTGGAAATTGCTATGAATTTTGAGGCTTCACCTATTTAGGATACAAATCTGGGAGTGAAGCAGATTCAGTCACAGTTGGTTAGTCTGCATATGGAGTTACAAGATCTCAAAAAGGGGAAAGAGGTTCAAGATGAGACCCACATAAAATTATGGTTCTTAAAGTGCAAAGGCCATGGTCATGACAAGGATCATTTCCTAGTGTACCAGAACTATCTAATTGGGGAAGGTCTTGTCCCCTTGAAGCCAGAAAATACTGCTGGACCGAGTACAGTGTGGTACCATGGTGTGCTATCTCCTAGATCATAGGAAAAATTCAACAAACAATTCCATATGTTATAGAAGTTTTTGCAGACTCCCCAAAAATTCCTTTTTCATTTTTTGTATGTCTGTAGGCCATGATAAGTGCAATTGCTGAATCTATGAGATATTGATGGACGAAACTCCAACATATAGAGTATAGTAGGAGGCATGTCCTAAGAAGAATCAAGGTGCAACTATATTGTGTGGAACATTCCAAGGATGAGGAAGCAGATGATGGGTAGGAGCTGGAAGAGGTCGCAAATAAATCATTTGTTACAATTGTGGGGAACCATGCCACTTTGCATGGGATTGTGAGAACCCAACACACCCCTCTTATCAATATTACTAAAAATTTGATGCCGTCATAGAGCATTGTCTCATGCTCATCGCAAAGATGCAAGAGAAGAAGACCTAACGACCTACTCAGAACATTCAGATAATGAGATCAGAACCACGTGAATATGGGCCCAGTGTTAATATAATTATGCGAAGTGGTATAGCTACCAGGGAAGATAAAGCTGTAGGAAAAAAACCAGAAGAAAATATATGGGCATGTAAGGATGCTGACAAAGATGCTATGTTTGATTTAAATAAGGTAAATGAAACTTCTATGGAGGTGAAAAACAGTTTTGTGGAATCAGGAGCTTCCACATCAAAAATGCAGGGTGCATGAATGGAGAAGCCTGAAGAAGTCATTGTTGCACAGGAAACAAATCTTTCATTGTTGACATATTTCTTACAGACATGCATGAAGCTCCTAAGGGAATAGAAAGCAGTAGCAGGTCTGCAATATTTTATAGACAACTGCACTGGAAAGTGTAAGCCATTACATGAAAAACGCACAGTAAATAAAGTAGAAAATGGTAAGAAAAAGATTGGTCGAGAGATCAGATTGGCTGCACAAATCGAAGAATTTGAAATGGACCAGGTGATCCTTGATCTAGGATCTGATGTGAATTTTTTGTCCTAAACAAACCTAGGAAATAATGGGAAAGTTAGCACTATAGTGGTCACCAATTCAGCTGCAAATGGAAAACCAATGAAAGAATATTCCAATGGGGTGCTTACATGGAGTAACTGTAGATATTGAAGGGGTTCGTGCTATAGCTAATTTTTAAGTAATCAAAATAGTGGATGATAATAATTCCTACCATTGCTTCTTGGAATTGATTGGGCATTTGATATGAATGTCATCATGAACCTGAAGAAGCGCAGCATGACATTTGAGAAGAAGGAATTGAGAGTCATTACTCCATTGGATCTAGCTCAGGGTGCATGGTATACTGAACCAGTCTAAGATTACTATGAGGAGGATCGTATTGAACAGATCTATAACCTTACTATGTGGGATGAGGATTGGATCAAGCCTATGGAAAATGGGTGAATTAATTGGGAAAAGGACAGCTCCTACAACTAGGATTCAGATGAGGAGCTCAATCATTGGAAGAATATATTGCATGAAGTATCGACACTATGATCGAACATGCTTACTAAGTCACTCTAGTATATATCTACTCAAGTACGAAATTTACCATATTATGATGGCTTAGAAGATGTAAATTTATTTCTGGATAAATTTGAAAGGGATGTACTAGAGGAACATTAATTCCAAGCACTAGACATCATGCTGATAGCTACACCCAAATGGTGGGGTACACATTAGAAAAACTTTGGATATTGGAAGGAATGTCGTAGGATTATGAAGCTACGGTTTGGATATGCCAATACATGTATTACTGAAAAATATATAGGGAAGGATGACTCGCGCAAGCATTTGGCTCATTGGGAAAAAGCATGGGGAGAGGAACCATAGGCTAATTGGAAACACATATTCTACCACACTTTGGATACTATCTTGATGAACTGGTATCTAGAAACAAATTTGTGACATAGAACCACAGAGTGGGATGTTCTGAAGGAAATGTTTCTATTAACATTCAGTTTTGAGGATGGGTTTGAGTGTATTGATGAATCATTACAGGAAATCAAGGCTGCAATATTTATAAAGCCTGTAGAGCTTGTCACATGGATAAAACTAGACGAGAGTACATAGCTACGCCATGCTCTGGAATGCTACAATGTGACCACAAAAGAAGGTGAGGAAGATACCATAAATATTAGTATCTCCAAGTTAGAGGGACAACACGAAATCACAAGGCATAAAGCAGAAGTTCTTGACATCTCAAAACCACTGAAAAACAAGCAGGTGAACATTGGGTCAAAATCACAGCCGAGGTTCACAAATATAAGTGACTACTGGGATGAAAACACAATTGAAAAAGTTGTAGAGTTATTACGAGAATATCAGGACTTGTTCGCAACAAAGTTATCTGATATAAAGGGGATAGTAGGTGATCTAGGTGTTATGAAGATCAATCTTAATCAAGAAGTGAAGTTGGTAAAGCATCACCCATACCAATTGAATCCTAAGTACAAAGAAAAGGTGTGTGAAGAACTGGATAAGATGCTTGGAACAGGGATTATTGAGTGTGTGGAAGAATTAGACTAGGTTAGTTCTATGGTTGTTCGGGAGAAGAAGAGGAAGGGAAAAATATGAATCTACATAGATCTAAGGAAGTTAAACAATGTTTGTGTACATGATCCATTCCCTACATCGTTCATAAATGAAGTATTGGAGAATGTTGGTGGTCAAGAAGCCTACTCATTTACATATGGGTTCTCAGAGTATCACAAGATCAAGATCGTGCTAGAATATCAAATTAAGACTACCTTCACCGAAAAATTGGGTTGTTTTTAGTATATAATTATGCCCTTTGGACTTAAGATTGCCCCTGCAATCTTTCCTAGGGTGGTAGTCACAGCCTTTAAATAACTTATTCATAAGTTTTTGGAGGTTTATTTGATGATTAGAGAGTGTTTTGGTTAGTGAAAAAGCATGTTGAAAGTCTTTGTCTAATGCTAGATACTTGATGGAAGCATCAGATGTCCCTTAATCGGAAGAAGTGCATATTTTTCGTACCATATGGGGTACTCTTGGGCCACGTTGTTTGTAAGTAGGGGTTGATGGCGGGCCCTTCCAAAATTGCAGTGATTATCAAATGGACCATAGAGGATACTATAGGAAATTTATCAAGGCATATGTGAAAATCACTGCACCAATGTAAAAATTATTTTAGAAGGATGCGAAAATTTTCTAGGATGATGATTTCTAGAAAATCTTAGATGTATTGAAGGAAAAGATGGTTGCAACACCTATTCTGGTTTTCCCCAATTCGAAGAAATAATTACATGTACATGTAGATGCATCTTCCATAGCATTAGGAGAAATGTTAACCCAACCAGGCACAAGTGATATCAACCATCTGATTGCATTTACAAGCAGAAAATTGTCTAAGGCAGAGAAGAATTATTCAACCATGGAGCACGAAGGGCTAGCAATGGTATATGCACTCCAAAATTTCAGGCATTATTTTTTGGGTGCTCACTTCAAAATGTACACAGACCATTCAACTTTGAAGTACCTGATTAACAAGCTTGTGTTGGGGGGGTGGGGGGGATTTTTAGATGGTTACTACTATTTCAGGAATATGACTTTGAAGTAGTTATGAGGCCAGGGAGATTAAATGTTGGACTAGATCACCTTTTGCAGACTAATAACGGTGACAGGCCTATAAGTCTTGATGAAGGATTTCCTGATGCATAACTCTTTGTTGCGTGCATTGCAGATGAACATTTTTCAAACATAATCCAACTTTTGTCTACGGGTATAGCTCCTGAAGGGTATATGACATAGTAGAGGAAAGAATTGGTGGTCAGGACTCTGGATTTTTCTGCCATTATAGGGAACTCATATAAAATGGGATCAAATGAAGTTCTATGCAAGTATATACTGGATTATGAAAGACAAAGTATCCTCGATGAAGCACATGGAGGAGTTGTTGGATGACATTATGCTTGAAGAGATACTTCACAGAAGATCCTATGAGTTTTTCTATGGTGGCCCTTTGTGCACAACGATTTGAAGGAATATTGTACTGCATGAGATTTTTGTTAGAGGATAGGGAGGCCATCGTGAAGGGATGAATTTCCTCTAAATTCAAAATTTTCATTACAGGCATTTGATAAATGGGCCATAGACTTTGCGGGACCATTCAGCCACCAGGAAAGAAGACACGAGCACGATACATCTTTACAGCATCATAATACTTGACTAGGTGGGCTAAGGCACAACCCATGAAGGATTTCAGTGGAGCTACAACTGTGAAGTTGATATTTGAATACATTTTGTCTCAGTTTGGCTATCCTAAGGTTTTGATGAGTGATAGTGGTTCACACTTCCTGAATGAAACAATTGTTTCTCTACTTGAATAATTCGATATGTATCATCAAAAAGCACATCATATCATCCTCAAGAAAATGGTACAGTGGAAGCCTTTAATAAAATCTTGGAAAGTGCTTTGATGGAGATTTGTAATGAAGCTAGGAATGATTGGGATGTACGCATACTAGCTATTCTTTGGGCATATAGAACTACATGTAAGAAATTGACTAGACAGACACCATTTAGGTTGGTTTTTGGAGAAGAGGCAGTGATGCCAATGAAGTACATCATGCCCAATCTGAGGATTATTGTAGTCATAGAGATGGAAGATCAGGATATGTTGGGATGGGGTCCTCTCGGTGAAATTTGGAGTAAAATCCCAAATTTTGATGTAAAGTTGATAAAAAGATGTACATTCTCCATGAATTGCGGATGCGGAGTGCATAGTTAGTAAGAAGTCAAAAAGGGTTTTTACCCTCATTTATATAAACTTGAGTCAGCTTTGGAAGATCTAACCATGGTCCGCGGACCATGGGATTGTATAAATAGGTGTCTCTTAGAGAGTCTAAGGCAGATCTATGTATTTGTCTATGGGTACGATGGAAGGAGTCTAGACTTAGTGCAAAGAAGTAAGTCTTAGAGGAGGGAAAGGCTCTACAACTAAGTGCACAAAGGCCTAGAGTAGATTATGTATCTGAGTCCACAGACCCTTGCAACTAAATGTGTAGGGAAGTTTTGAGTTTGTAACCTTATACTCAATATCAATAAAGAAGACTGTTGGGAAAATTCATATGTTTTATCTGTTTCTCTCTGTTGTTTATGTTTATGATATATCTTATGATGAAGGAATGTCTTTATGAATTAATGATGCATTGATGCTTGAATTTACTAGATCCATATTATTATTTGAATGCAATTAATGTCAAGTGATTACGCGAAGATCATAACACTTTCTATTAGGTTTATTGAACACTTGGGCAGATCTGAGCACATACTAATATAAGAGTAATCTAAGGTGCATGTAAGTAGCTAATTTGTATGTTCAGGGTCTGCAAAAGCTAGTTGTAGACATTTGTGAAGGTCTAAAGGCCATTTGAACGGAATTGCAGTACCAAGCCCTAAGGGCTTATAGATTTGCACGGAGGCAGATATAGGGCATAAAAGGACATCACATTGATCTCTATATGCAAAAACATGGTTCCAGTTGTTGGGCTAATTTATTGACTAAATTAACACAAGTATTTAATTATCAATCCAGGTTTGTAAAACTTGGAGGCAAATCCACTGTATATGGACATCAGATATAATCAAATTTAGAAGATAAAATTTGGAGATTTAAAGAAGTACATATTACAAATATAAACCTATTTTAACAATTTCTAATTCATTTATGTAATATATGAGGGAAGAGGCTCCTAACTTAGGAGAACCATGTTGTCCTTCCCTACAATACTACTTTCATGAAGATAAATCTAAGAGCACTAATTAACAATGGTTTATGATGCAGAAGATGTAAAAGAAGAGGCTCCTAACTAAGGAGGTCCATATTGTCCTTCTTCACAATCCTACCATATCACAATCACCATTGCTTCAAACCAGAAATGCAACAATAACTTCAAATAAGAAATGGAGAATGAAATTTAGTTTTAGTTCAAGATCAAATAGAAGGAGAATTCAACTTAAATTCTTGTGTGTTCCTTCATATGTAGATTAGAATTAGACCAATATTCATTCAGCAATCATCACACATCTAAATACATTTGAAATAAGAACTAATCTATGAAAACTATGAAAATTGAACCAATAAGTGTACTTAGTTTGGTGTGGGGGCCCTCCACCCTTGCCTTTCACACTTGAAGAAATATCAGCTACAACAACTTCAGTAAATCAAACAAGCATGAACAACAAATTGGAATGAAACAAGTTCTTCAAATTAGCTCCCAACTCCAAATATACAAAAGTTACATACAAATTCCATTACAAAAGCCATCAACGTCTTGGCTTTAAATAGAGGTTTAATGAAACAAATTATTCTATATTATCTCTAACACTCATATCTACTCATATCCACCTATCTAATTTGAACTCATCCAATTCATCCCAAGAAATATGGTCAATCCCATAAAATCTCAAAACTGCCCTATTTCCTAGGGATTTTCTAGTGACTAGTCATGTTTGACCAGCCTTGACAGGGCCTAATAAAGCTTGTTCTGGCCGAACCAAGTGGAGTTAGCTTAGTCCTAGTTCCTAATCTATCCATCTATGCATCAAACTCAAGCCCAAGTGTCCTACAAACATGTCATCCACATAGCTATTATGGGAATTTCTGATTCAGTCCAAAATTGCACTTGAAACTCAATTTTCATAAAAACTTCTAGAAATTGCAGAAATTAAAATTAAACACCTGAATATGCATAAAATACATCAAAATGAGATGTATGTGATGGAAAATGGATGGAAAATATAAGGATTAAGTAATTTTTCTTTAGCAAAAATAGACCAAAACCGAGGGCCAACATCTCCCCCTTGCTGATCTTCAAGCATGTCCTCATGCTTGTCTTTGTCTCATTGATATTTTGCCTCTATATAATGACTGATGTACTGATGTACATGTGACTCTGTCCCTTTGAAGATGAAGCTACCTGTAAAAAGGATATCTATGCCTTCAACCTTTAAAAATCAAAACCATACTTGTTTCAAAAATTGAACTTTAATCCTCTTTGCTTTTGCAAATAGAATCTTATTCTACCTTCAGAGATTTTAAAAAAATCTTCTGAGAAAAGCATTCTTAGATCAATATTCTTTAATTCTCAATTCAAACCCAATGAAACAAGGACTTTCAAAAATCATTATGATTCATCAAAGAGAGAAGTTGCTGCGTAATGACTAAAGTCCCTCCTTTTCACAGAATGTCATATACTGATCTACATCCAACAATGATTCCATATTTACAGAATTATTCATGTTTTTTTTCAATCCATCCACCATCATATGGTCTTCTATTAACCAAACCAAGAGAGCCATTAAGCTCAAAGTTGACTTCAGCAAATTTTCTAGGCAACTTACAAAATAAAGGTTGAAAGAACCATAAAAATATCCCAAATAAAAATGAGTTTGAGAAAACTGTTCGCATGGAGTCTAATTAGGCTCATTCTGAAGAAAACCCATGTTTTCGATTTTCAAATTTCACTTTCATTTGCCCAGAAAAAACAATGAAAAATAGTAGCTTCTCAAAATTGAAATGCATTTATGAGATTGACTAATCATTCAATTTGAAATCAATCTTTCTTCAAATGTTTCTCCAACATCTTGCTTACGTCTTTTCTAATGCCCTTGACAAAGAGATGAGACCAATCCTAAAAAATATGAACAAAGTTTTGATATAAAAATATTATAAAAACATAATAAACATGTTTTTATTAATCTATTTCTTATATTCTATCCTTTGTTTCATCAATTAAAAAAAAAAAAAAAAAACTCATTTGTCTCTGTATTTGCAACATCTTTGCTCTGTTCATGCAAACTAGGATTCCATTAGCATAAATTTTTTTCATTCACTGTTCTTTGTATAAATTTTCAAATCTTGAGCACTATATATAACCAAAACCCTTTAGTTTTCAACGTTGCCCTGGTTGTAACAGCTCTCAAAAAAACTCGTGTTCTACAAAGATTTAAGTGACTCGACCTCTTATACCCCCTGCTATACAATACAATATTCAACCTGATAATTCAATCCCCTGCAGCATTCAAAACTGTTTACACAGTAGTATACGTTCTTTGTTACATATTGTAGTCTTTTTTATACAAAATCATGCAATAGATCTTCGTATAATACAATCTTGATTTTGTAAAACAACACCCAAAAACAATGCATCCTTTGTTCTACATAATGCATACTACAACCAAATAGAAACACACTGCCTCTGCTATACATGGTTACGGCTTTACTAAAACTCTGTTTCAGCGTTGCATATGATCCCAAAGATGATTTAATGACGGGTTTGCATGCGAAATGTGGTTGAAATGCCGCATTGTTTTTCATGATTCTCATGCTTTACTCAGCACCTACACCTATGAACAAATCTTGCTACATAACCGTTCACTTCATTATTGCACTGCTGTTATCTAATCCTTATATTTATTGTCTTCTAGAATCAAGGTTTAGTTTCGACATTTACCTGGCGACTGGCGAACCTTGAGGACTGTTTAATGGCTTGCCATATTCCTTTAGACTCGTTTTATGCTAACTGGTGGCAAGAATATGCGTATTGACAGTTAAATGACAGGTAGTTTAAAATCCTGACTCAGTGTGGTGAGCAAATCAAATCACATTTTACCTGCGTTATCTCGAGATTCTGGCAACCAAATGGCGTCGTTTCAGGGAAATTTGCCTACTTATTTCTCCTCGGATGTGCTTACAATTTCCCTTGCCTTGTCTATCAACTATTCAACACTTCATCACTGCCCTCCTGAGATGGGTAAGCAATGATGGTAGCAAAATGTGGTTTAAACAAGTGCAGCAGTGTTGAAATACACAACAGACCGACGGTTGTTTCATGACTGTTTATGTGTTTCTGCCATGTGCTCGACTGAGCTGAGCCATAGGCTTTCTTATTGGCTATCATGGGCACGTAGGAATGCCGTGCAGGTTATGGAAGTCCGGTTGACCAGTCGCCTGACTGTGTCATTAGGACGGCCTGGGTAACTCATAATTTGAATGTGAGCCTATTGTTCATGGATATTGTGGTTGTCCTCCTATACAGTTTACGGTTCATCTGCCATGCAAACATTTGACTACTTACTTGTACTTCCACGCCACGTCGTTCAAACCACATACGCATTTGAAGACCTGTGTAATTCATGTGTTTGGTTTGGACTTGTGTGCTTGGCTAGATGTTTGTTTAAATTGTAACTTCCGCCTTCCTCCAACTATACTACCTTAACATGTTATTATGTTGCATGAGGTTGTCGTATGGTGTGATGAGATGGCATATATAACTACAAACCCACCTACCTTTACCTTTCTGTTCCATCATGTAAACTTGCCTACCTTATGTCTCATTGTTTCATCATGAAAATCCATGTTAAATGATGTGCCTTCCATGGACTATATGATATTAGCCTGCAATTCTTTATAAAACGTTTGAAACTTTTGCCTCATAAGATATTGCATTTTTCATGTAGTTTCGTATGCTTCCCTTATTGTCTTTCCATATTGCACTTTCCATTTTGCATATGTATTAAAAGTATTTCCATATTGTGCATCATATAAAGTTATATGCAAGTATTTCCATATTGCATTAGATATAAAGTTATATGCACACCTAGATTCACATGTAGGATCTTTTGAAATACTTATAATTTAAAAATGACCACCTTGGTCATATTTAAAATTATTTCCATATTTAATATTTGAATTGTATGTGCAGGTTTCAACATGTTGTCCTCGTTTTGATCCCTTTTGCTTTATGGAAAAAAATACTTAGGGTTAGGGTTATGAAATGAATATGGAATGTAGGAAATAAATATAGGTCAATAGAAAATGATATTTAGGGTTATGAAATGTTAGGGTTATGGAATGAATATAATATGTACATATGTACATTGGATTAGGTATAGGGTAAATGTAGTAGGATGGACATAGGCTAATGGGTATAGAATGAGGAAAATGTGATGAATATAAAATATGCATTCAGGTATTAACTCAATTTTAACAAAGTCTACAAATTTCTACAAAAATTTAATTTACAAGAGCAAAATTATGCACTTACTATTCTTGTACTTCCTTGTAGTATTAGATGAATGTTGTTGTTCTTTAACAATATTGGATGAAGTTGCCTTGATTGAATATCGTAGATAGATAGAGCTTATTTATGTTTTCTGTTCTAGCATTCTTCATTGATTCTGGTCTATTGATTGTTGATGTCGTTCACGTCCCTCTGCAATTGATTTCAAAAATATTTCAGGTCCCAACTCCCAACAATACAAGTTCCATCATCAATTCAGTTGCACAACTAAGTATCTTTTTGTGAACCTTCCCCCTTACTGATGGGAAGACTTGTCCTCAAGTCTCGTTTATTCTAGAGGATGATTCCCGCAAACTTAAATTGAAATAATGGTAAAACAAAATAGAGAATTCATATTGGCCAAGCTGTTTGGTTTTCCAATATGAATTCCAGTTTGTATTGTGCCACTTTCGTGGATTTTCACAACCAAACTCCTTTATTATTTTTTATCTTTTTCTATATATTTTTTATTTTCTGGATGGAGGTGGGGTGTAATGGAGTAGGGAAGTATGAAAAGCTTATGAAAATAGGTTATATCGAAGTCATGATCTAGTAGTATATCTGGACTTCAATAGGCATGGTCACGGAGCTTAACATACAGTATGGATGATGGATCAAATCATGAACAATATGAATTCAATACGAAAGGCTACTTTGGAGATTGATGTGACTTGACATGGTACTAAACTTGACTGCTTCTTCTTATGATTATCTTATGTCTTTTTTCCTTGATCTCGATCATGTTGTAGGGTTTGTTGGTATTGTTGGTCAACATCTAAGAGCAAGCTTCAAGAGTTTGAGTTCCATTGGATGAACTCAACATCAAGTGAATTTCCACTTTGCTTTGACTTGAACATTTGTATTCATATTCTGAAATATGAATTTGACTTTGAAAATTACTTCATCCATGGAGTTCACTCCTTCATTCTTCCTATGACCTGCAAAAACATAACACTTGCCTGCAATACAACATTATATGACGGAGGAAGAGAGGTGTACAATCTCTTTTCTTCCAATAAATATGTAAACCATTACAATAATTGCTTAGAAAACAAATCAAAATATGATAGACAAACATAATGCATTTATTTACCCCTTGAGGAATGGTGGCTAGCCTAGACCTCCTAGTGGTATTTTGTTTACAAAATATTTGTTTTATATCCAATCAGAGTGATTCCAAAGCCAAGTTGAATTGAATTCATATGGATACCTCCTATATAAATAGGTTTTCAAAATGATTTAAAATGATATGGTAAAAATTATAAGGAGTGCTATGTTTGATAGAGCTGCTTGTTAATTTTTAACTAGACCAACAATCACTATTTGAAATGTAACTTCTTCGATAAAGATCAGATCAATGTAATTAAACTTGGAGATTAAATTAGATTCAATTTTTTCTTTGCTGTAGAAATAGGTTTTAAAAATTCTTAGCCTTGATATCACAAAATTAGTGATGAACAGACCTATGAGGCAGAGTTTTACTATACTGTTTTGAAGACATGCAGTCACTAAATGTGGCATAACATTTTCATTTCACCTCCAAATGAGATGATTCAAATTGCGTCTTAAACTAGACTTTAATATATATCTCCCATATAAACAGGTTTTGAAAATAAGATGATTTTGTATTTCCAATATGCCAATGAACAGTCAAGACCTAGAATTGTCACCATGCAGATATTTCGACAAGCAGTTAGTATTTCAAGAATAAATTTTTCATATGATACCTGAATGAAGTGATTCAAATTGATTTAGAAACTAGATTCCAAGGGCTATCTTCCCTATCAATTTCAGATAAAAAAATTTCCATTAGACACTTCAAATAGAGTCTGTACTAACCCTGTCCTCAACATTGCACTTGAGACCTAGTTTTGATTTTGATCACATTTTTATTTGTGATATAAATTGAGAACTTCAAAATGGATTCCAAAACTAGATTTCAAGAGATATGTAAAAAACGTGATTTCAAAATGATCCTATATGGTTACCCAAAATAGGCTTGTTCTTACTGCATTTTTCCATGTAGTCCTTTCAAATGAATATTGAACAATGATTTGAAGAAATAGTTTGAAACAAATTTATTATGGAAGTCTTATTGTGAATTTATTCTACTTGCTTATTTATTCTATTCTATCCTATTCTATTTTAAGAAAATAATTCATTCTCTCAAGTATAAGAGAATTTCTAGTGCATCCATTTTCATAACAAGATCATATGTAAACTCATATCCAAATTTGAAAAATATACTTTAATGAGTGTTTGGACATGAAAATTTATTTGATCATAAAGAATTGATGAGAAAGAATGTTGAGGAATGGAGTAGTGTTGTAGCCTATTCTTTAACATCATGTTTTAGATCTTGTCGTTGAAAATGGATTTTGTATTTTTTTTTCTTTTTTTTTTTAATGTTTTTGTTGGGGGGTTTTGTTTTAGGAACCTAGTTTTAGGATCTCTATTTCTAGGCATAAAGAAACATAACTAATAGAAATGTATACTAAATAATTTTTTAGTGTTTTTGTTTATCTTCTATTTGACTATGCTGATAATTACCTCCCTGGCAACGGCGCCAAAATGTTGGGCTAATTTATTCACCAAATTAACACAAGTATTTAATTATCAATCCGAGTTTGTAAAAGTTGGAGGCAAATCCACTCTATATGGACATTAGATATAATTAAGTTTAGAAGATAAAATTTGGAGATTTAAAGAAGTACATATTACAAATATAAACCTATTTTAACAAATTCTAATTCATTTATGTAATATATGAGGGAAGAGGCTCCTAACTTAGGAGAATCACGTTGTCCTTCCCTACAATACTACTTTCATGAAGATAAATCTAAGAGCACTAATTAACAATGGCTTATGATGCAGAAGATGTAAAAGAAGAGGCTCCTAACTAAGTAGGTCCAAATTGTCCTTCTTCAGAGTCCTACCATATCACAATCACCATTGCTTCAAACCAGAAATGTAGCAATAACTTCAAATAAGAAATGGAGAATGAAATTTAGTTTTAGTTCAAGATCAAATAGAAGGAGAATTTAACTTAAATTCTTGTGTGTCCCTTCATATGTAGATTAGAATTAAACCAATATTCATTAAGCAATCATCACACATCTAAATACATTTTAAATAAGAACTAATCTATGAAAACTATGAAAATTGAACCAAGAAGTGTACTTAGCTTGGTGTGGGGGTCCTCCACCCTTGCCTTACACACTTGAAGAAATCTCAACTACAACAACTTTAATAAATCAACCAAGCATGAACAACAAATCGGAATGAAACAAGTTCTTCAAACTAGCTCCCAACTCCAATTATACAAAAGTTACATACAAATTCCATTACAAAAGCCATCAAAGTCTTGGTTTTAAATAGAGGTTTAATGAAACAAACTGATCTATACTATCTCTAACACTCATATCTACTCATATCCACCTATCTAAGTCAAACTCATCCAATTCATCCCAAGAAATATGGTCAATCCCATAAAATCTCAAAATGCCCTATTTCCTAGGGATTTTCTGGTGACTAGTCATGTTTGACCAGCGTTGACCGGGCCTAATAAAGCTTGTTCTAGCCAAACCAAGTGGAGTTAGCTTAATCCTAGTTCCCAAGCTGTCCATCCATGCATCAAACTCGAGCCCAAGTGTCCTGCAAACATGTCATCAACATAGCTATTACGGGAATTTCTGATTCAGTCCAAAATTGCACTTGAAACTCAATTTTCATAAAAACTTATAGAAATTGCAAAATTAAAATTAAACACCTAAATATGCATAAAATACATCAAAATGAGATGGATGTGATGGAAAATGGATGGAAAATATAAGGATTAAGTAGGTTTCCCTAAGCAAAAATAGACCAAAACTGAGGGCCAACATCTCCCCCTTGCTGATCTTCGATCATGTCCTCATGCTTGCTTCTGCCTTGTGACCTTTGACTTCTCTATGTTGATTGATCTGCTGATGTACCTGTGGCTCTGACCCTTGAAGATGAAGCTTTCTCTTGATCTACCTGTAAAAGAATATCTATGCCTTCATGTACTTCTTCTCTTTTCTTGTGGATGACATTCTTTACCAATATATCATTCTGGATGAGCAGACTCAGACAACAAATAAAAATTGAAGTTTGCAATACATTCTGACATAGGATCCATGTCCCTCTCAAATCAACAATTTACTCAAAGGATCCAATATCCAGTTGCCCTTACATCTCATTAAAAGAAGCAAAAAAATTTATGTCTAGGCATTCACTTGCAAAATAGGGGTTGAAAGAACCATAAAACTATCCCAAACAGAAATGAACTTAAGAAAACTGCCTGCGTGGAGTCTAATTAGGCTCATTCTCAAGAAAACCCATGTTTTCGTTTTCCAAATTTCATTTTCTTTTGGTCATAAAAAGCAACGAAAGATAGTGGCCTTTCAGAAATTGAAATGCATTTCCGGAACTGGTTAAAATTCCATGATCATCAAATTTGAAATCAAGTTCTCTCTTCAAATGTTTCTTCAATATCCTACTTACCTCTTGCTTATTCTATTTTAAAACAATTGAATTGCAAATTTGTTTGATTGCTATCTCACGGCACTTCTTTTTTAAATCATTACCCTTTGTAGAAAAAAAAAACACCTCTTGTAAAAAAACTGAGCTCTGCTTTGAAATGGAAATACATAAGAAAAATATCTTAATGTAATCTCAAGGTATTGTTCTTCTGCTCCTTATATGCCTAACACCCTGCACTATGTATATACTGTCACCAAAATCAAGCAGCGCATTCACTGTGTATATAGAGTCAGTGAAAACAAGCAGCACGTTTACTGTGTATATACAGTCATTAAAGACAAACAATGCATTCTCAAATGGCTCTCGGCCTCCAATATAAAAACTTGAAAATCACCAAAATGTTCTCGGCCTCAAAAAAAAATTTTGAAAAACCAAATAGCACACCTAAACAAAATGGATTTTAAATGGCTCGGCCTTTATCTCTCTGAAAATCAGCACTCGGCCTCCTATAAAAACTTAAACATCACACAGCACATTCAAATGGAACAAAGTTTAAATGGCTCGGCCTACATAGACTTGACTATAGCACACCTATCCATTGTATTAACCAGAACAAAGTCACATTCTTCATGTTTGTTCGCATTACAGGTTGTTTCCATTCAAAGGCATGCAATATATCAGACATATAAACAATAAAATCAATCAACAGCATGCAACAAAAACAAGCATATCATAATAATGATCACATCCTCGGTGCCAGCAACTAGACTCTGCTTCCTCTGTTATATAAACTCTATTTCAACTTGCAAAAATACGCATGTGAGCCTATGCTAATGACGTGTTGTGCATGCAACAAGATATGGCTAGATTGTTGCACTGTTGCCATAACGTTCATGCCGTGATACATGCAACTTCATCGATGAATTTATCGCCTAGCCGCGTATTTATTAAAATGTTGTCATCTGACCCTTAGATTTATTAGCTTCTGGAACCAATGGTGTAGTTTCGGCGAGTTCTGAGGATTATTAAATAACGCTCCAAATCATCCATATCTCCTCAACGTTTGTTTCAACGCCTTAGCATGCTGGTTGGTGGCATATACAATTACATAAACATTTAGATGACAAGCTATTTCTACAAAAATTCCGGTGATTGTGATCCCAACTTATCTTGGTAAGCAAATCAAATCCCATTTTTACCTGAACTTTCCCGAGATTCCGGGCAACTAACTGGCACTATTTACCTACTTATTTTTCCACGGACTCAGCATGCTATTTTTATCTTCCACTGTCAAAACGTTTCACTTCTTTCAGCCATATGCTAATGGCATATGGTGTTTTCCTGAGCCTCTCAACTGCTATGATGGCAGCAAATTTACGGTTCTGAGCATCCACAATGGCAGAGCTCTTTGCTGTTAATACGCACAGGGTTTATTTTTGCTTGTTTCAAAACGTTTTTACAATTGACTGTCGTTGTAAAGGGTTTTTTTTTACCAAAATGTTTTGAATGTTTTCTTATTACCTTTGCTGTGCTCTGACTAGAATGTAGCGTAGTTTTTTCTGTTTTTTTTTTTAAACGTTTTTACTATGCAACGTGTTTTTTAGTGTTTTTTTTCAAAACGTTTTTACTATTTTGTTGTAGCTGTAGCTCTACATAATTCTGAACAACTCTCAGCAGCTCTACGTTTTGCCCATTCCACTATTTGGTTTCTGTCTCGGCTCAGGGAAATCGAGTAGACTTGAGGTAAAAAGATATGGTGGCTTTCTTTCCTTTGGCAAGATCTTGCAAAGAAATTAGTTATGGATTCCAGAGTCTCTGGCAGCTTCCTTCTAATACATACACCCTTGCACTTTCAATCTGGTTCTTGGTTTTTCCTTCTTTAAGACACGGATATAAACCACGTACTCGGTTTGCAAGTTCATTTGAATCATATGCCCTGCCTAATATCATTTCATGCAAGCTTCAATGAATTCAAAAACTGTCGTGCCTTTCAATATGTTTCAATATAACACATATGTGCAACATATATTTGTTATTTGATATATGCATATATTTCCTTATGAAATATTGGCTTTAATACATTTTGTTAATGTATTTCCCTTAAAAACAATGAGATGTTTGATGATAATAATCTTACCCTTTTGCATATTATCACATACTTGCTTTCATATAACTTTACACCATGCATATATAAATAATAGCATTTCTTTCGATTTGCACTTATTTCGTCTCTTTAATTTTAAAATGACCATTTTTAGGTCATGTTAAAATTACTTCCATGGGACTAATGCTTGCTTTGTTTGTGCAGGTGCAACTTTTTAAATCCTCACTTTGATCCATTTTGCTTTATGGAAAAATACTTAGGGTTAGGGTTATGAAATGAATATAGAATATATGAAGGAAATGTAGAATATAAGGATAATGGCATATTAGGGTTATGGAATGAAAAATATGTACATAAGTACATTGGATTAGGTCTAGGATAAATGAAAATGTAGAATATACGATAATGGGTATAGGATGACGAAAATGTATAAAATATGCATTCAGGTATTAACTCAATTTCAACGAAGTCTAAAAATTTCTACAAAAATGTGAATTTACAAGAGCAAAATTTGTACTTACTATTCTTGTACTTCCCTGTAGTATTGGATGCATGCTGATATTCTTTAACAATATTGGATGAAGTTGTCTTGATTTAATATTGTAGATAGATAGAGCTTATTTATGCTTCATGTTCTAGCATCCTGCATTGATTCTGGTCCATTGATTGTTGATGTCGGTTCAGGTCCCTCTGCAATTGGTTCATGATAACTCAGGTCCCTTTTGTCATGTACATGTTGATGCAATATATACATGTTTTTGCTAACATTTCAGGTCCCTCTACAATTGATTTCAAAAATATTTCAGGTCCCAACTGTCAACAATACAAGTTCTGTCGTCAATTCAGCTGCACAACTAAGTTTCTTTTTGCAAACCTTCCCCCTTGCTGATGGGAAGACTTGTCCTCAAGTCTTGTTTATTTTGGAGGATGATTCCTGTAAACTCAAACTGAAGAAATGGTAAAACAAAATAGAGAATTCATATTGGCCAATCAAGTTGGTTTTCCTATATGAATTCGAGTTTGTATTGTGCCACTTTCGTGGATTTTGACAACCAAACTCCTTTATTATTTTTGACCTTTTTCTATTTTTTTCTTTTTTAGATGGAGGTGGGGTGTAATGGAGTAGGGAAGTATGAAAATCTTATGAAAATAGGTTATATTGAAGTCATGAGATAGTAGTAAATTGATAGATAATAAGTCTTGGACTTCAACATTCATGGTCGCGGAGCTTCACATACAGTATGGATGATGGGTCAAATCATGAACAATATGAATTCAATATGAAAGGCTTTTTTTTTAAGATTGATGTGACTTGACATGGTATTGAACTTGGCTGCTTCTTCTAATGATTAGCTTCATGTCTTTTTGCCTTGATCTCGATCACGTTGTAGGGTTTGTTGATGTTGTTGGTCAACATTGAAGAGCAAGCTTCAAGAGTTTTAGTTTCATTGAATGAACTCAATCATCAGGTGAATTTTCACTTTTCTTTGACTTGAACATTTATATTCATATTCTAGAATATGAATTTGATTTTGAAAATTACTTCATCCATGGAGTTCACTCCTTCATTCTTCTTATGACCTGCAAAAACATAGCACTTGCTTGCAATACAACATTAGATGATGGAGGAAGAGAGGTGTACAGTCTCTCTTCTTCCAATAAACATGTAAATCATTACAAGCATTTCTTAGAAAACAAGTCCAAAGATGATAACAAACATAATGCATTTATTTACCCCTTTGAGGAATGGTGGCCAGCCTAGACCTTCTAGCGGTATGTTATTTACAAAATATTTGTTTGATATCCTATTAGAGTGATTCCAAAGCCAAGTTGAAGTGAATTCATATGGCTACCTCCAATATAAACAGGTTTTTTCAAAATGATTTAAAATGATATGGTAAAAATGATAACGAGTGCCATGTTTGATAGAGCTGCTTGTTAATTTTTAACTAGACCAACAGTCACTATTTGAAGTGTAACTTCTTCGATAAAGATCAGATAAATGTAATTCCACTTGGAGATTAAATTAGATTCATTTTTGTATTTCCAGTAGAAACAGGTTTTAAAAATTCTTAGGCTTGATATCAGAAAATTGATGATGAACAGACCTAAGAGGC
>APFE031547731.1:46915-82904 GCA_000404065.3 Pinus taeda
TCCCAAGAAATATGGTCAATCCCATAAAATCTCAAAACTGCCCTATTTCCTAGGGATTTTCTAGTGACTAGTCATGTTTGACCAGCCTTGACCGAGCCTAATAAAGCTTGTTCTGGCCAAACCAAGTGGAGTTAGCTTAGTCCTAGTTCCCAAGCTGTCCATCCATGCATCAAAATTGAGCCCAAGTGTCCTGCAAACTTGTCATCCACATAGCTATTACGGGAATTTCTGATTGAGTCCAAAATTGCACTTGAAACTCAATTTTCATAAAAACTGCTAGAAATTGCAAAATTAAAATTAAACTCCTGAACATGCATAAAATACATCAAAATGAGATGGATGTGATGGAAAATCGATGGAAAATATAAGGATTAAGTAATTTTTATTAAACAAAAATAGACCAAAACCGAGGGCCAACACCAGCACCCCCCGATATTGCCTCGGGTGAGACTTCAGTCCATGCTATGAAGATTGATGCCGAAAGGGCTAGTAGTGTAGGGTTTTATTTGGCACAACTAACTTTGCAACTGATTTAGGACCCCTTAAGCAAACAAATGGTTCCATTACTGGGACCAGGATTTGCATAAAGAGATGCGTGATTTCACATCACTGGAATCAGACCAAAAAGGAAATTGAGAAGTGGTTGGATAGGAAGATCCACAAATTCATGATGCAAGAGAACATAAATTCATGCTTGACAAAAGTGCAGTGGCTATACAGATATTTGTACACATAAATACATGAAATGTTTTTTTGCACCTTCCCGACTGAACTATACTAGTGGATAGCTAAATTGGCAGATGACCAAGGAAGGTGGAAGCTTCAGGGTCCAATAGTGTGGACTTTAGAGCTAGTGTGGAGGTTGGAAAGTTATGAAGATAAGATCACACACGTTGTCGAACATTGGTTCGACCGAGTTATAGGGGGATTTGTTACGGAGTTCACAGTTGACACCTTAGTCAATTACATCAAAGCATAACGATGCTTCTTCAAGGGACTGTGAAGTGAGTATTTGAGATCTTTGAATACCTGGATTAAGATACTATTGTGTGAAAAATGAGTTATGCCATTGCCTTGATGTTTGGATCTACATGAAGTGGATAGAGTTTTAAAAACCAAGAAAAAGCAAGTCTTGAATATAGCCTGTTGATTGGACCTCATTCAAGTGACAAAAGGGGGAGCAATATAGGCCTCACCATGGAGCGTTGTCCAGTTGATAAGGCAGGGTTTTCCTCAAATACATCATTCGTCCACACTGCCTCCACCTTCACCTCCATAACATACACCTTCCCCCACACTGCCACCACCACCACCATCATTCAACATGTTGAATAGCATAAAGTTTTAGTTTTCAAGGGCTTAGGAAGTGAGGATCCAGATCAGTTTTGGCTTGTTGCGAAGATTGTGTGGACAACACAACAGATTATGGATGATAATATAAATAAGGTGCAGTTTGTTACCTCTCTTCAAGATCGCACACTAACATGGTACATTAAGTAGTCCACCAATAATCCTTTGGCATCATTGGCAGATGCTTAGGCCGCTTTGAACAAAGAATTTCATAATCCTAAGTTTGACTCGCAACTAGTGCTTGGATTTAAATAAATCACGATGAGGGCTAGTGAAACACCCTCAGAGTTAAATCAATGATTTAAGTGTGTGATTTGTGAAGCTAATATGCATCTCATAGATAGTCAGCACCACAAGTGGTTTATATCCTCACTCCTGTCACACCTAAGGATTTCTTTATCACTGCAAAAGATAGGAACTCAGGCAGAAGCTCTGGAAATCATAATGAGACTACATGAAATGTCTATTCAGGATGCATCTTTAGGAGTCCAACAAATTCACTCACAATTGTAGAACCTCTGTTTGGAATTCCAGAGCTTGAAAAAAGAAAAGGAGATAAGGACAGAGGTGGGTGAAGAAGTCTGGTGACTCAAGTGTAAGAGCCAAGGGCATGATAGGAATCATTTCTCTATCTTCGTGAATTATATCACAAGGGGGGATTGATGTCCATGAGACAAGAAGCTCCATCAGGACCAAGTATGGGACCCACGCTATGATGCACCATTCGTCAGGTGGCTGGAAAACATGTAACAGATAAATGTCATTTGTTGCAAAAGTTTGTGTAGACACCACAACAATTATTCTATAATTTCTGCAATTCGGTGGGCCACGATGAGCGTCATTGTCGTAGCTACAAATTGATGATAGAAATGATGCCTATGTATCAAATGAAAGAAAAAGATCATCCTCCAGATCAGGGCGCAGGAGGGGTGCGCGGAGGATATCAATGGCGCAGATGTGGCCAAAGAGGAGGAGGACCTAGTAGAGGTCATGGACAGGTCATCTATTATAATTATGAAACACCAGGGCACTACACACATGAGTGTATGAGTCATACATGCCCGTCATGTCAATACTGCACTCAGTTTGACCACATAATGGAAGAATTCCCTATGTTGATAGCTAAGATGCAAGAGAAGAAGGTGCAGCCTCATCATCCTACTTAGAATTTACATATGATGAGGTTCGAGCCCCGCGAAGAGGATCTAAATGTGAATATCATGTTAAGAAGCAGAATAACCACTGGTGATGGTATAGGAAAACAACTTGAAGAAAGTGGGTGGATTCACATGACCCCAAAAAAAGAGATTGGGTTTGATCTAGAGCACATGAAATAGATGTTTATGAAGGTGAAGAAAAGCTTCACTGAGGCCTCTACCTTAGTAGGTTAGGACAAGCATCCAGAAATCGGCGTGCCTACATAGGTTGACCCCTCTATGCTTACCACCTTCTTGGAGACTTGTATGACGTTGTTGTGAAATAACAAGGCTATGAAAGGGCTATAGGAGTTGATAAACAAGTGTGTTGGTAAGGAAAACTATCTTGAAGGACACCACGTATTTAGAAAGATTGGCAAACATAAGACAAGAACAGGGCGCAAGATGAGGCTCACTATGCAAATAGAAGACTATGAGATGGACCAGGTTACTTTGGATTTGGGATCTGATCCGAACATTTTTCCTAAATAGACATGGGAGAGAATGGGAGGCTGATGCTATAGTGGTCTTTGATTCAGTTGAGGATGGTGAACCAAAAGAATACTATCCCTCTGGGATGTTTGCATGGAGTTACCATACATATAGAATATATGAGTGTGCTAACTGATTTTGAAGTAATAGAAATTATTGATGACAACAATCCATTCCCCGTGCTCCTTGGAATTGATTGGGCTATTGATATGAAATGGGTTATTCAATTTGAAGAAGTGGACAATGTCATTGAAAGGAAATCACTCCACATTGTAGTACCATTGGACCCTGCAGAAGGACCACACTCTACTGAAATTGTCCACGTCTATGAAGCAAGTGATGATGATTTGGGTTAGATTTACAAAATAACAGCATGAGACCAAGATTGGATTAATCCAACGGCTGATGGATGAATTGCATGGGACCACGAAAGCACCTGTACATCAAATTCAAATGAAGAAATGGATCACTAATAGAATAGTTTGCATGAAGTATGTACACCACACTGCAACATGATGACTAAATCGCTACATTATGTGTCATCGGAGGTAAGAAATTTAGCTTATTACAATATTTTTACTGATGTAAAGAAGTTTTTGGATGCTTTTGAAAGATAAGCCCCGACAACGAAACCGTTTTTTGCCTTAAGGGGTCTTGACCTAGGTTCAGAGTTAGTAAGATGGATCCAGTAAATTCATGCAATCATACATTGTTAATTCATAAAGACATTCCTTCATTATAGGATATATCATAAACATAAATAGCAGAGAGAGACAGATAAAACATATGAATTTTCCCAACAGTCTTATTTATTGATATTCAATATAAGGTTACAAACTCAAAACATCCTTGCACACTCATCTGCGGACTCTACTCTAGGCCTCTATGCAATCAATTGCAGAGCCTTTTCCTCCTCTAAGACATACTTCTCTGCACTAATTATAGAATCCTTTTGTCATATATCTACCTTAGACTCTCTAAGACACACCTATTTATACAATCCCATGGTATGCCGAACATGGGTAGATCTTCCAAACCTGACTCAAGTTTACATAAACGAGGGTCAAAACCCTTTTTTACTTATAACTAACTAAGCACTCCGCATCCACAATTCATAGAGACTTTACATCTTTTTATCAAATTTTCATCAAAACTTTGGCTTTTACCCAAAACGCACCCAGGGGACCCCATCCCAACAAGATACCTTGGAAAAACACCTCACGCAGATACTTGAGTTAGAATAAGATTGCTTCTTGGAAGGCTTTCATTAGTAGGTGTAGATGTCTTGAGAAAAGGCATGGCATGATCAACATTAAGTAGTGAACCTTTAAAATTGGAGATTTAGTTCTATTGTATGATTTCAACTTTACAAAGTTTCTAGGAAAATTTCAGATGCATTGGGAGCCATACATCGTCAAGGAGGTTACAGATGGAGGTAGAGTTCAGCTCGTGAAGCTAAACAGGGAGCTATTTCGAGGAAAAATCAATGGGAGATGGTTGAAGCTATATAGGGCTGATCCCACCCTTGTACAATGAATATATGGAGGCGGGACAGTATTAGTACTTGAAGAAGTTGCAAGGAAGTGTGAGACTATAAACTATGTTGCCAGGAGGATAGTTTGGTGAAGCGAAGGGGCTACATGAGGATTAGGAGAAAGGTGCAGAGGGGAGATGAGATGAAGGAGTTGCACTAGAATGGTGGGTCTCAGGCACCCTTGGCCAAAAATTGACTATTGGAAGAACTGTAGATGATTGCATTGCTATTTTTCTATTGAAGGGAGTCGGGGGAGAGAATTTAAGGAGCATATATTTGGAAATATTCAGCGTAAAGAATGTTAATGTTGAAGATTTAGAGGGAACAGATCAATTTGAATTTCAAATGGGATATAAATACAACATCCCACTCCACATTCAAACACTTTTCTTCAAGAGAATTTTCCTTGAACTTTTGCGCTTTAGTTTGCGCCAAGACGATTGTTGCATGTCAAGAAGGGATTGGAAAGAGATTTGAGAGAATTTTTCGCAACAAGGACTTGGGTGGGAGGTGGATTTACTTGAGTGGTAGAAGGAAATATTCTTGGAGAGAATGATTGTAACATAAAGTACCTACCATAGCACCTAGGCTACGAAGGCCTAAACCCACTACCTATATGACATGAGAGAAGAAGCAAAAGCCACAGTAAGTGTTGGTGTGGCAATCACTATGAAAGAATCCAAAAGAGGTTAGACAGAAGGGTCATATGGATAGGAGCAAACAGTCGATGGAACCCTTGGACTTGGATGAGGAAGTGTTGAATATGGGGGTTGAAGATATTGATGGAGAGGAAGTAGTGTCAATTACTCGGCTACCACCTTATGTACACCCTCGAAAACCCACCGCCAAAGAGACTAAAAACATAGACTTGGAAAAATTGCAGGTGTCCACACCATTGTTGTTGGAGGACATACCTTTTGAGGAAAATTTGTTGGCCCAAGTAACGTTTTTTGAAGATGGGGGACTAGGACGTTGGTGATCATGAAAAGTTCCCACAATTGGAACCGAGCAAGTATCTAAAGAAACTCTATTATGAGGAGTTGAATGTTACATGGCTTGAGCTACCCAAATTGAGCGCGCAAGGTTTCTTAACATGTTTTGGGTAACACATTTTAGCCGCAGTATCATTAACACTGTATGTGTGCATCAATTATTGATGTTGGTTCATGATGGGTGCCTTTGGTTGGGATCTCCCATTCTAATTACTGACATGTTGATCCACCAAATAAAGTTCTTGCCTTATCTGGGCGTGAACCCCACAAATTCTTTTCTGGGAAAATTAGAGGAGAAGAAGCTGGTAGACCAAATGAAGAGCAAATTCAGGTTGGTGGATAAGTCGTGTGGATATTCTATTAGCTCCATATCGAATGGAGTTGTGCATTTTGATGCACAAATTTTGGTTGGAAAGACCATGAAAAAGTATCATGCCAACACCAGTGGTATTTTTGGCTGCATACGACAGAAAAGGGTCCAATATAATTGAGCCAAGTATCTCTATCATGAGTTCTTGGGTGATTTCTGTGACACCCAAGAGGATGGTAATGCATTCAACTATGCATGGTTACATTTGTTGATCACACTAGTGGCATGAAGGATGCTTGAGGGTAGCCAGTTCCCAACACATCATCCAGACTTATGCAAGGTTGCGAAATTCACTTCATTATGGAAACGAAGGATCCTAAATGCATCATGGAAACAAATATCTTAGGGGTCTTATTCGAGTATGAGTTGTGGATGGTGATCAACTAGTGCCTGTGTTTGTCACCAAGTTTACATGTGCAGTATATTGATATTGCAGATTTCAAGGCAAATTTCCACAATTTGTCTATACACACAAAGAAGGATTCCACACGAACATGGCATAACTTTCCATATGTGGTCATAGAGTAAGACATTCTGGGGGTCATCATCAAATGGAAAAGTGAGTGGCTCACCCCATCAGATGAAGGAATGGGGATAAGTAAGGTCATAGAGGGAAAAATGATAAAATCAGTAGCTGTGACAGTGGCCCAGAAAGATAAAGAGAAAGAAGCACAGAAGGCTTCTGCGAAATAAAAGGTAGCGTAGTAGAAATAGGACTCTACAAAGGAGAAAGAAGTGCCAAAATAAAAGGTGTTTTCGCTCGAGAAGGAAGCATCAAGGAAGAAAGTTTCAACAACTTCACAGGTCACTATTGACCCTGAAGAACCTGAAATGGAGTGTACAAATCTAGAGGTTGAGACTCAAGTTGAAGAGGAAGGTGGCCTAGAATTAGAGTCCCCCTTTAGGGTTAGAAAGAGGTAGAAGAAAAGTTCCACGGGACCTCGCAAGAAGTAGAAGTCCGATAAGTCTACGAGAGTAACAGCATTAGTCCTCATGGAGGGGAACCTTGATGAGATTAGTGATGTGGTCCACAACGTCATGAAAACTATTTTGGGACACATTGAGGACCAGTACCATTGGGAATCAGACAAAGTACAACAGGGCCTAAAGGAATTGTAGGTCTAGATAGAGGTGATCCAGGCGAGCATGGGACAAGCAAGCCTAAAGCAAGCAAATGTGGTAGCATCAACAACAGAGATCACCACAGACCTCCTTGCATTATAGTTACCAAAGGGACCATTGCACATTAAGAATTCAGAGAACAAGGTGTGCCTATTTCATATGAATAATTTGAGCCTTAACCTTGTGGTTCTTCCCATTAAATCATTACATGAGCTGCATCAAGGAGTATCATATGAGCTCAGGGTCAAGAAACAATAGACATTACTAGTTTTTACTGAAATCAATACTAACAACCAACAAATGTTTGAGGAAAAGGCACAGGTGCTCAAAGAATGAGAAGAGTTCATTGCGCATAGTCATAAGCTGGAAGCAATGATAAAACAAGTCTACAATGAGCTTCCTGAGCCCCAAATTCTAGCATAAGAGACCTCCGCAAAGAAAATCAAGAAGTTATCTTCTACGATAAAATAATCTGAGGAAATTGGAAAGGTCTGCTTTGAGTTGGAGCTACAAATATTAGATATTCAACTTAAGCTACAACCAACCACTCCTCTGAAAGTTAGAGAGTAGAGTATGATTTCTATTCAAGAAGATATGACAAATCTAGAAGATACAGTCAAGGATTGTAGCCAATTGTTTAAGAAAACGATGGAGATGTGGAAGTCACTGCATGAGGATCCATACTTGTAAAAAATTGAAGCAGACATCCATGACAAACAACTGTAGTCTGACGAGATCAAGGAAATAGCATGGACCTTAGCACCTATGCAAAGGTTCACCTAACTGCAGGAGGCAAAGTTCATCTAGACCCAAATTGATGAGCTATGTGAGAAGGCCTCCATCATTTCCTCAAGGAAATAGCCCTGGGCTGATGAGGCAAGCTAGCTATCACAGATAGTTTAGAGCAACTTGAACACTATGCAGCAAACACAGAGAACCATGGGCCTTGTAGTCGAAGGTCCAACCACAAAAAAACTAGTTTAAGAAGCTCGTCAAGCCATTGCGTAGGGAATAAAAAATATTCAAGCATTGAAGATAGATTTCAGTGGTCTACAAGCAAAGATCGTGGCAACACTAGTAGAGTGACTCGATAAAATTCATGACTTTGTGTTGGGGGCCTATTGGGATGGGGTCCCCTGGGATCAAATTTTGTAAAGTTTTGTTAATATTGCAAAGTCTCTACATTTTGAGGAGCAGAGCGCGAGTAGTGCAGGTTAATAGGAGTCAAAAGGGCTTTAGGAAGGTCAAATCCCCTTATTTTGTTAAGAGTCAAGTTTTTTTGTGACCCCCACATGGTTCTTGGACCATGGTATTGTAATGAAAAGGATATAAAAAGGAGTCATAGAAGAGCCATAGATATATCCATGATCAATGTAAGAGAAAGAAGTGAAAGATATGGGTCTATTTTTTGTACTTCGGTGAAAGGGAAGGCTCCTGCAGCTATGTGTGTGGAGACCTTGGTAAGTCTGCAACTGAGTGTGTGGGCTCTTGCCACTGTATGAATTGGCTTGGAAAAGATTGTAATTGAAGATTTAAGCATAATAAAGTCTTGTTTTGAATAATTACCTATGTATCTATGTGTTAATTTTTATTTATAACTTTATTGTATTGTTGATATGGTGAATGCAATTAATATGGAAAATTACTTAATATATCCGCAAAGAGCATAGATCTGTTAACTATTAGTTGTTGTAATTTCCGTGTTTTAAGGGTTAAGGTTTCATGAATGTTAGGATAAACCCTATGTCTAACATAAACATATCACATAGTCCTTTGGATGCACAAACATGGTTCTATCATCCCCCAATACGACCTTGGGTGAGACTGTAGTTTGTGCTACGTGGGTTGTTGCAGAAAGGGCTGATAGTGTAGGGTTCTGTTGGTTAGGTAGCTATCTCCGAACTTGGGTCCAAGACCCCTCAAGATAACACAAATCACCATATAGTTATTTAATAATTTGCATTTGTTCCTTTTGTGACCCTCTATTCAAAAAATGGTTCTGCTGCCTGAAATGCAAGGGTCAGGGGCATGACAAGGATCACTGTCCATTATTTGTGAATTATGTTGTAGCAGGGGGACCAATGCCTCTAAGGCCAAAGACTACAGTAGGGCCAAGTACAGGTCCTATGCTATGGTGTGCTCTCTTCCAGGTAGCGAGGAAACATGCAACCAAAAATTTCCATTTACTACAGAAATTTATACAGACGCCACAACAACTCTTCTACAATTTTTGTCAATAAATACGTCATGATGAGCACAATTTTCATAGTTACAAATTAATTATGGGCAGGACACTTTCATACAGGATGTAAGTAGAAATGTAGCCTCTAGACTAAGCCATTGGAGGAGCATGAGGTGAGTATCAGTGGCGTGGATGAAGCTGAACTGGAGGAGAACCCGGTAGAGGTTGAGGGCAGCTTATTTGTTACAGTTGTGGAGTACCAAGACACTACGTGAGAGACTGGCTAAACCCAACGCATCATTTATGTTGCTATTGTACTCATTTTGACAATGCGATAGATAGTTTTCCTATATTGTTGGCTAAGATTCACAAAAAGGGGGTGCAGCCTTCGCAACCGACTCAAAACCTACTGATGATGAGGGTTGAGCCTCGCGAGGAAGACCCTAAGGTAAATATTATGTTGCAAAATGGAATGATGATTGGTGATGATAAGGGGAAGTAGCTGAAAAACATGAGTGGGTTCGAAAAGCAACAGAAAAGGAGACCGGGTTTGATCTGAAACGCGCAAGAGAAACATTTATGGAAGCGAAGGAAAATTTCACTTAGGCCTCTACCTCAGGAAGTCAAGAGAATCCAACAGAGGAAATGGACCCATCCATGATTACCATGTTCTTAGAGACCTACATGAAAATGCTACGCAATAGCAAGGTGGCAAAGAGACTGTAGGAACTGATCAATTGGTGCGATGGCAAGGAAAACGTTATTGGCAAACTGTGCGTAGAGAAAGCTTGGTAAGCATAAGGCAAGGACTAGACGTGAGATGAGACTCACTATGCAGATAGGAGAATACAAAATGGACCAATTTATCTTGAACATAAGGTCAGGGGCGAATGTTTTGCCGAAACAAACATGGGAAAGAATGGGGAGACCTGCACTATAGTGGTCTTTGATTTAGTTAAGGATGGTGAATCAGTAGAAAAGCATCCCAATGGGGAGGTTGCAAGGGGTAATAGTTGATATCAAAGGTGCGAACACACTAGTGGAATTTGAAGTAATAGAGATTGTGGATGATAGAAATCCCTACCCCATGCTCCTTGGAATCAATTAGGCCACTGACATGAATGGGGTAATCAACCTAGAGAAGCGAAAGATGATATTTGGGAAGAAATCTCTCTGTGTAGTGGTACCACTGGATCCTGCAGAAGGACCACACTATACAAAACCAGTCCGTAATTATGAAATTAATGACAATTTGGACCAGATTTACAAGATAACAACGTGAGATCAGGATTGGGTGAATTCGACAGTAGACAGACATATTGCGTGGGACTGCGAGAGCTCCTACACACCAAATATATATGAAGAACTGGAGAATTGGCTGAATCTACTGCATGAAGTATCTATGTCGCACTGTAATATGATGACCAAGTGTTGTGGAGGTAAATCCCCTCTGCGGACAGAGGTGATCCCTACTAGCCCAATCGGGGTCTAGCAACAATCGGACAACACTAACACGCAGGTTCCTAATTGCAAATCAAAGGCCAATGATGAGGGCCTACCTAGATTCCAACGCTATTACTTGTAGAAGAGTCAATGCTCCCATTCCTTTGCTCCAGCCAGTCACAATCCCCACGATCCTCGTGAACGGACACCTGCACATGCAAAGAATGACACAAATACAAGCATAAAATCCAATAGATGCAACTATATATCAGTCAGAAAGGATATAATTCAATCATCATTACAAAAGACAATAAGAGTGGAACCATAATGATAGTCGTCTATTATTATTGATAAACAAAGAAGAATACAACCATATTTCTAACGTCAAATCCTCCTTTGGCTGGGTGATCAGCATCACATGCCTTGCAAAGCTTATTGGGAATGGGGAAAAAGCCTCTCTCTCCTTGGTTACTTGGAAAAGAATCTCCTCACTTTAGATTTAGCCTTATGGGAATGAAGAAGGCTTCTTGTAGCATGAGCTTAGCACTTCTCAGACTTTGGGGCTTAGAATTTGGAACTTGGAGACTAACTTGTCAAAGGCAAAAGGACAAGCTTTTATAGATAGAGGAGAAGGAGTTAGGATCATCCACAAGATTCATGGGATTGGCTTTATCACTAAGAAACTTCCATGAGAGGTGGAGAACTACTTCCCTTCTATGGAGATTCGAAGCCAAACTGAACCAACTCAAGATGGAATCAGTTCATGAATAGGTTAGGAAGAACCTTCATGAGTTTGCTTGTTAAAAACTTTACCCAACTAGGCTGGCGCGAGCGCGACTTTGAGATAGGGTGCCAGCTGGCGCACCCTCTTTGGAGTATTTCCCCCATTAGCACGAGTGATACATAGTGGAACCATGCCAATGGAAAAAGGGCTATTTTTATGGGTATTTTGCAGAAGGTGTCTTCAGGGCATATGAAGTACATGCTCAAGGGGATACAATGCAAGTGTTTTTAGGTTATGTCACTTCTCACAAGTCCCGGAATAAGTCCTCCAAGGTGCGGGAGAAGGGATAACAGGGACGATGACAAATTACTGTGTAATAGATGCCCCCTAAAGCATGAGGCCCGAGAGAGAGAAGGGTGAAATGCTTTACAAGAACATGGCCAACTGAAAACACTGCCACCGAAGAACCTACATGAAGAAGTACAACTGACATCTCAAGTACATGATGTATGTGGTATGGGCACAGCCATCCATAGCAGAGTACATAAAAATCTGGATCTAAGGTATGGGTGCAGCCATCCAGTATGGATCGATAAGTAGACTCAGGCATGGTCGCATCCACCTAGTGAATGAGTCATGTAATGATTATAATAATCCACAAAATCACAACCTGGATCTCAACAGACAAAATCCAGGGTCTTGCGCTCCATCTCGACCCGAACAAAGTACAAGCTCAAGCATGCAAATATGGGAGTCGAAGTTGAACATACAAGAACATCGTCTGATTACCAGCCAATGATGAAAACTATTAATAGACGCGAGAGGTACCACCAATAATGACAATGGTCCTCAAGGTACTATAGGTACAATATACGGCGTGCGACTTAGTGAGCCGGCGTCGAACACCCGTAGAATCATTCGATCGGAGGCCAATGATGAAAAACCTCATGTCAAACACGAAGAACCTGCCATTGAGGTATGTAGGCTCCAAGGCACCTGAAGGGAGTCTCTAAGTCAACTTTCTGGATAATGAGCTGAAGTTGACAGGAAGTGACTTTGATCGAAGGTGGGCCATAATGTTTCCCACATCATCGACACGAAACAGAGAAGGATAAGATGTTTCGTGTGAGGTATCAGAGGGAGGTTGAGTATTCTGCAAAGGTCAACTTCTCTTAAACATATTGGCAACAGGACAGTGGACTTGGCAGTATTTGACATCAAATGATCAGAGGTCATGGTGAAAAGGCAACGAGCAGATTAGAGCTCAAACAGGATAACCCAAACCCACGGAGGCAAGTGTAAAAACAAGATGAGATGTCCCCACCCATACACGAATGCAGACAAGTACCATGTTCAAGAGTGACATACTGTCGACACAACAATAATTGTGGTTCCATTCCCCACCATTTCTGGCGAGTACCCTAGTTATTTTTTATGACAAGCTTGATGGGGATGGCATATGCTTGAAAGGCATCATTTTGACAGAATCCGATGTCATTAAGTTTTAACGAGTCTAACAAAGGAAGAACTCGGCGTCTTTTCATGTTTAGAGAGTTTGAAAAGACAACAGAAAATGAAACTCCAAGGGTGTCCTTTTTCGTAAAGTTGTGTCTCTCGATCCCGAAAAAAGTATAAAACAATGCTCGAAAGAACCGCCCAATCATTACAACCGAGGAGTACTTTTCATAAATAGTGATTTTGATCTAAAAAAGTAAAAAAGTGATCGAAACCACGTCGCTTCGTAACCGTTAAAGAACTTGAAATGACAAGGGTCCGACGATCTCTTCGTCTTTACACGGTCGGAAAAGGGTTTAAAGCCGACCACCTCTCATTTATATTTAACGAGTCAAGAGGAAGAACTTAGTGTTCTTTTCACATTTAGAGAGTCAGAAAAGAGAAAAAAGGTGGCTCCAGAGTGACTTTTTTGTGTGTTTACCGAGTCCGAAAAAAGTATAAAATACAACTTGTTTTGTCGCCTAAGTCGTACAAACACTTGTCGCTGCACAAAAACCAGTGTAAAATCCATTTTCGACACAAACACACATTAAAATATTCATAAAATGACTTTTAAAACCTATTGAGGGTCAAAAAGCTATAAAATGGGTGAAAATGGTGAAAACAAGAAATTACTTTTCACTTTTACCTCATTGAGAGTGACATTAGTGCTTTTGGTGTGCGATCTTCAAGCGACGATTGCGACAAATCCGGCTGACCATTCGGAGTGCCGTTAGTTCCAGTTAAGAGGTCTCTTCCCCTACTCCATTTTTGTCCATTTAAAATTTTCTTTAGGTTGTTTTTCATCCTCTGTGGAGGGGATTTCAAAAATAAGGGTTGCGCCCATTAGCGCAGGTTTCGGGCACGGACCCATGCCAATGGGGCAATTTTCCACAAAGGCTCGCGCCAATGGCCACGCGGACTTTTTCTTCAAAATTTAATAATTCCAAAGCTATTTCATTACATTTTAAAGTTTCCCAAGGGTCTAATTCAATTTTTTGACCTTGTGATTGCAGGAAAATACACAAAATGGTACTCGAATGGAAAGAAAGAGAACATGACCAAGTAGACACATTGGCCCTAGCAGATGAGGACTCCATGGAAGATCTTAGAGCTTGTGGGCTCAAGAAATACTTCCTCCTATCTTATCTACAACCTCAGCCAGAGCTCTTGCAATATTTGATCAACTTATGGGATGAACAGGATCAAGTGTTCTGCATACGGGATCAAGTACTGGAACTAGACGTATATGATGTCTATTTCATCACTGGACTATCGTGTAGAGGGCCGGTGCCCTGATTGACTGGTAGCAGGTCATCCGGGGAGAAGATGGAGGAGGTGAAGGCTCGAGTTTGTCCAGGGGCAAGATATGGGTCTGGCAGCTCAAAAGTGGATATCCCCACTGTTCAGGACCTAACACTCAGAGCTCTATTATTCACCAGCACACGAGCTGCGGGGGCACATGCACCCCACGAAGCCACGAAGAATCACCTGATACTGGTGACAGAGTGTCTTAACCCAACAGTCTTCAATTAGGCATCAGCGGTGACGACCAATATGAAGAGGCAGCTAACAAAGGCCAAGCGCGACAAGCTGCAATAGTTCGGGTATGGCTCCATCTTGGTGACGTTCTTCTTGTAACATTTGCCAATCTTCCACGACCAAGGGGCCTTTGTTCCTGACTCGGCACCTCGAGAGCCGAGGATGGCTCGCTAGGTGGCACTGATGCCGAGAGGAGGGGGAGGTCAGCAGATGTCATTCAGACCTGAGTTTTTTGGGTGGCTTTGCTGCCAACTGATCATGGTGGAGGACTAGATGTATGCAGGGATAGACTTCACCAGTGACCCTGACCTCCCACTGCCAGAGGGAGAGGACTGGACGAGGAGATAGGTATGACCTCATTTTTGATTTTGTGTTTTATGTTTTTTTTGTTAATACATGCTTTTTCTAATAACATTTATATGCATATGTAGATGTTGGCCCAGAGCATCCAGCTGGCATGTCTCCCATTGCGAGGAGACACCAGGCTGTAGCAACGGATCCTCAGGAGGAGGGTGGTGACAGAGGAGAGCTCATTCAGAACCTCGAGGCTATCACTCGAGGGATCCCAGATTATGCTCGGTTAGCAGATGTCTTGCTAGCGTACCAGAGGCACACGGTGGGGGTGCCGACTCGTATCCATTGACTCCTGAGACATTTAGTGCGAGCGGTGATGTGCTACCATGAGCACCACCGGGACTAGATATCTAGGCTTTCATTTCCATGCATATTTTTTGAGAGACATGTTGTCTCCAGATGTACTAAGACAAACATGTATTATTTTTTTATGATGCACGCGGTGCAAACATTTGGACACACACACACACACACACACACACACACATATATATATACATATGTTTTATAGTTTATTGTGTTCTATGCTTCTTATGCTATTTTGAATTACATGTTATGCAAATGCCTGTCCAACACATAATTAGCTAATGCATCGGTTAACGTATTAAATCATCTTGGAATATGTTGATAAGTAAAAAATCAAAATCCCTTTCTAACAACTTAACATGTAAATACAACCTTAAAATCTGATGGTCTCTGACGGAATAACGCCCGTTGAGTTGGTGGACGAGAAGTTGAGAGTCCAAGTTCACAGCCAATGTTCAAATATCGAGGTTAATCGCCTCAGCAAGTAACTCAATCACAGCACTATACTCAGCAACATTGTTCGTGGTACAACCTAGACAAACCCCTTGAAGGTCTACTAACTCACCATGAGGATCGTAGATCACCCATGCCGCAGAGGACAAGTTGCGTGTACTGTGGGAGGCACCATCAGTGAAACCAACATAAGGCAAACTAGACATGTATCCTAGAAGAAAAAAGGACACGATAAGTGGCAATCACACTGACACACCAAGACAAAATATGAAAACATGCACACACAACACACTTGCTGAAAGCACACGTATGTACAAAAATAGAGTGCCTGGACTTATGCATAATATTTTTTTAAATAAATCCCATTCTGGGGCTTATCTAGGGGATTTCCTTCGTAGTCAATAAGCTCGTAGGCCCCTTTTTGCAAAACTCTTTTTACAATGTAAGGCCCATGCCACACAGGCTCAAATTTTCCTGCCCCCAGCTTATCATTAGCTTGATTGTAGAGTAGGACCAAATCTCCCTTAACAAAAGAGTGAGGATGAATAGTGTTATCGAAGTGAGTTTTCACTCGCTTCTTCTATGCTTCGATAGCTAAAGAGGCTAGTCGATGAGTCTCGTCTAGCCGCTCCAAGTAAAGAAGGCACTCCTCTACCAGAGTAGTGTTAGGGAGAAATTCAATGGCTAACTTTAACGAAGGAATCTCACACTCAATAGGAAGGGTAGCCTCCAATCCATAAACCAACTGGAAGGGAGTGAAACCGGTGGCAACCTTCACAGAGATTCGATAGGCCCACAGAGAACAACATCAAATGCCAGTCGGACTTATGCATGCCAACAGTTTGTTGAAGCATCGTAACCAAGACCTTGTTAATGGCTTCTACTTGACCATTGGCCTAAGGATAGTATGGAGTCGAAATATCATGTCGTAGGCCCAACTAGGTTGTAAGCTCGGTCATCATGTGTTTACGAAAATGCTTTTCATGATCAATGATGATGGCTTGAGGGACTCTGAACCGCGAGATAACATGGTTGAACAAAAATTGTGCCACGGTGTGACAGTCTTCAGAAAATGTAGGCATCGCCTCGGCCCATTTCATGAAATATTCAATAGAAACGATGATATACACATGCCCCCTGCCCGAGCGAGGGTTACAGGTCATATAATTGATGCCCCATTTAGCAAAAGGATCGACGGTAACAACGGGATGCTAGTGAGCAGGGGGTGCATGCATCTTCCGTTGGTAGATTTGGCACTCGTGACAGGAGTGGACACCAAGAATACAATCCTTAAAAATGGAGGGCCAAAAGTAACCAGCACGAAGGATTTTCTGTGCAGTGGCATATCCACACATGTGACCGCCACAAGCACCAGAGTGGCAGTCATTTAAAACTCTCTCTGCTTCTTTGAAAGCTAAGCATCGGCAGAGAATGGAATCGACGACATGACGGTACAGGGTGTCCCCAACAATGCAATATGGTTTGGCTTGATGGCGGATCCGTCGGCGAGCATCCTTAGATGTCTCGGGATGAAAAGAGGAAGTCTGTAAATAGAAAATAATATCCCCATGCCAGGGATCGAGGGTGCTGATGAGGAAGAGAGTTTCATTGGGAATGTGATCCTCTAATCGAGAGGAGGCGACATTGGATGGAAAAGAGCACAACAGTTCAGCGAAGACAAGCGATTTCTTGGACTTGGCAGTAGTGAATTCCAAGTCGAACTCTTGGAGGATGACAATCCACTTCGAGTACTTGCCCCCCAGCAGCTGACGTGACAAAATGTACATCATTGGGTTGCAATCAGAGATCACTGTCGTAGTATGCAACAAGATATAATGACGGAAGCGTTGGACGGCACAAATGGCGGCCACTGCCAACTTCTAGACGTAAGCATATCGAGATTACGTATCTAATAAATTGCGGCTGAGATAATAAATGACGTGTTCAATGCCATCATCGTCATCCTGAACAAGAACCATTCCAATGGTGGTATCAGTAGCAGCCAAATACAAAGTGTAATCGCGATGGTAATTTGGAGGATGCAACAAAGGAGTGGAAACAAGGAGAGTTTTAAGATGCTAGAAAAACTCTTAAGCTATGGCATCCCATCGAAACGGGGTGTTGCGCTTCAGTAACTGCGTGAAACCTTTGGCCACCTCGGCATAATTCGAGATGAATCGTCGTAAAAAGTTGGCTTTACCCTGCAAGCTCTGCAATTGTCGCAAGGAAGCAGGGGGAGGAAGATTCAAAATGGCCTCGACTTTAAGGGGATCCAGACGGATGCACTCTCAGAAGACGATGAACCTGAGAAGTCTGCCAGACTCTACACAGAAGACACACTTATGCGGGTTGAGCCGAATATGGTAGTGTCGACAATGGAGAAATATTTCGCGGAGATGCGCGGGATGGTCTTGACGTTTAGCTGAATGAGCTAGAAGGTCATCCAGGTAAGGCTGCACGATGTGTCAAATATCATGAAAGGCATAAGACATCACACGTTGGAAGGTGGCATCGGCATTCTTGAGACCGAAAGGGAGCTTTTTATAAGCAAAAGTGCCCCACAGACAGATAAAGGTGGTCTTGTGTTGATCAGCTGGCACGATATTAATCTGGTTATATCTAGAGAAACCCTCCATAAATGAATATATCTCACTTCCGGCACACTCATCAATGAGCTGGTCAATGAAGGGTGTGGGGTAGTTATCCTTTGGACAGGTTCGATTTATTTCACGATAATCGACACAGATTCTAATAGTACCCTGCATTTTATCCACAAGGACAATCTTGGGGACCCAATCTATGAGTGGGATGGGGCAGATGAAGCCAGCTTTGAGAAGCTTTTCGAATTCTGCTTTAATCGTCGTAGCCTTTCGGGGGTGCATGGGTTGTAAAAGCTGACGAACAGGCTTAGCTCCCAGATATGTGGGTATCTCATGCACCACAATGTTTGGATCAATTCCAGGCATTTCTTCATAAGACCAAGCAAATACATCATGAAACTCGTGAAAAAGACCTATATAGAGTTGAATTTCCTCATGAGTGCAAGTGACTCCGATGTAGATATGCTCGACAATCTTTGGTTTAACAGAGATGTCGATAGGTTGAGTTTGCGTAATATTTCCCAGATTCCCTTCAAAGGACACTTGATATACTTGAATGGGTGTCTGAAGGGGTTGTGAAGGGAGACAAGGAGCAAACCTCTTGAGACAAGCCAGCATTTCCCGAAGGGTAGGGAGGAACGACGAATGGTGGTGAAGATTAAACCAAGGGGGTTCCTTGAGAGACATGGTCTCTATAATGGCTTCGTTAAAAGGAAATATTTCCTTTAATGGATCCAAAGAAGCACAATCTCCAAGCCATGGGGAATGAGAATACGAGTCAAGAGCTCCGCTTAAAGAAGCAGATTCAGCAGGAGGAGCCGATACAGAGACAATATCGATGTAGTTGAGCTCGACAGGACTCAATAACATCTCATCGCCCCATGATTCTACTTGGTCAATGGGCAAAATGACCCAAGGATCAGAACAAACAGAAATCATATTGATAAAGGCAAGGTTCAGAGGTGGGAGTGAGAAAACACCCATGTGGCTGGGATCTTTAAAGAGCCCAGCTCCCACACTCTCTAAGGAAATGGAGGTATGCTCCACAAAAGATACATTGCCTTCGAAAGAAGAAGCTAAGAAGGAGAGCTGGTCTACCATGACAATTTTCCCCTGATGAGGGAAACGAATGACGTGAAAGAGGGATGAAGCCATAGCATGTATGGCATATGTCCAGCTCCAGCCCAAAAGGAGGTTGTAAGTAAGATTAGCATCGACAACTTCAACTTCCACTTCAATGGTCTTCTCTTCCAAAGTAATCGACAATCGTTGGAGGATACTGTAAGGGAAAGATTATCTCTCGTCAAAGGCTTCCAGTGTCGTTGGAGACTGACTCAAAGTCGGAGACCCAATCGCCTTCCAACAAGCAACAGACATAATGCAAGTTGATGTGCCTTCATCAATAACTGTACGACGAATTGTTTTCGAATTGATGATGACCTGAATGAGGAAGGAAATCTGGTGAGGTAGTCTCGGTACATGGCTCTCGAGATCAAACGTGATCAAATCCGAGTCGGCCGGGTCGATGCCACTGATGGCCGATAGCAAGGGCTTCCTCTGAGGGGGCTAACTCTAGAGAACTTCTAAAGCGAACATAGCTGACAGAGCCTGAGCTAAGTCCTTAACGATACTATAGTGCTAGGCAGCACGAGCATTAGGGTTGTAAGATGATCTCCGGAGTACACCTTTAGGAGGGGGTTGAATAGGTGTCTCAATGCTAGGTCTCTCGATATGGAGTGGACTAGAAATGGATGGAGGAGCACTTGAGGGGACCTCAGGCTCCTTCCCGGAAGATGACGGATATTCCTTTGCTCGAGTCATAATATGAACGGGAATCGTTCCAGCCATGAACACTTGGGAACCAAAGGAAGAAGAATACGAGAATGGGTCAGCCACCATTTGGGTTTACTGTGAGGGGAAAGGTTCTTTCAGAACCGCAGGAATCCCAGGAGCACCTTTCAATAAACGACTAACTTTGGACCACCTTGGGCAGTCTTTGGTATAGTGATCCTCGTCACAGACAAGACAAGGATACTTCGGTTTACGTTTGGCTCCTTCCTCGGGTGGAGGTTGAGTGGAGTCCTGTTTGGGTTGCTCAGATTTATTCTTCACTTTCCCCATTTTCTTTCCTTTCGAGGCTTTATCCGTCGTGGTGGACTAGATGGTGTTGACCTTGGAAGTATTTCCGGAATTAGACACACCCTGAGAAGTGTTTTCGTTTGAAGCATTCGATTTTTGCTTCCTAGGGTTCGCGGATGATTTCTTTGAAGACGGACTTACAGCACCAATAACACCGTCAACAGATGGATTTGGTGGAGATTTGGATGTTCCGGGTCTTGGGGCATCGGGAAAATACTCAAATAAGGTACCTGACTAAGAATAAACTAAGTCGAGGTACTGAGCACACACGATCGGCTGCTCTTCAGTTACACAAGCTCCCATAGCAATGTCTCACGCGATTTTAGGGACAAAGGAGGTCGTAAACCAATCGGTTAGGAGCTGATCAGGAATCAAAAACTTGATCAACCGACGACGCCATATCCATTCATGTATATGATCGGATATGTGCGTGGTCATGTGTTGTTTGAGAGACGTGAGGATATGTGTTCTCGTCTCATACCGAATGGGCAACTGAAAATACGTTAGAAATGCCGTAGCCAACGACTTGAAATCTTGAAAGGATCCACAAGTCAACTCAATGTACCACTTAGCAGCCGAGCCGGTGAGAGTCCTTTGGAACAGGCAGAGCCGGATTGAATCGTCAAGCCATGAATTTGACGAACACCAAAGGTGGTAAGTCATAACGTGGGCTTGAGGATCTTCTCCAGCTTTGCCATCGAATTTGGGACAATCACCGGGTATCTTGGTTGGAACTGGTGGCCAGAATGGATTATGAAGGATAGGGTCATTAGTCAATTTGGATACATCCGGCAGTTCCAATGTTGCTAAGAATGGTAACTGAGGATTGAAAGACATCCGTGGCTGTGGATACAAGGTAGCACTAGAGTTCCAACCAGTTGCTGGTTTCCCCCATTGATTTTGTCTGGACGAACCAAGCCCATAAGAGTTTTGTCCGTAGGGATTCCGTCCATAGGTGTTATAGCCATAACCGGACGGTTGACCCTAGATCTACCCCCCAGAACCCCATTGATTATGAACCTTGCCTACAGGAGCAACATATTGTTGCTGATAATTCTGATAAGGAGCAACCTACATTTGTTGATAATTTTGGTACGGGGCCAACTGAGCTTGCCCCTGGGGTTGCTGGTAACCATACGGTTGTTGGGTTCCATACTGAGCCTAGGGACTAGGCTGTGCTTGGTAAGAAGGTTGGGATTGAAACCCACCTTGCATCTGAAGACCAGTTTGAGTCTGGGGCCCAGCCTGGTGCTGAAAATCGGGTTGAGCTTGAGAAGAAATCACCATCTGCATGCTCGGTTGAGCAGGCCTAGAAAGATGTCCTTGAGACGATGGAGATTGGGCCACCTGGCCAGAAGGTTGCCCTAGTTGAGTTTGGGATGGATCCACTTGCCCAGAAGGTTGAGCTTGCTCGGTCTTAGGTTGTCCTTGTACAACCGAGGGTTGTCCTTGCAGAACAGATGGCTGAGCGGATTGAACGATTGGTTCACCTTGGGGTTGACCAACCTGTCTAGATGGTTGACTAGGCTGAGCAGTGGGTTGGCCTTGCTACACATAAGGCTGACCACCTTGCCCAGAAGGGTACCCTTGTTGGATTCTAGGTTGTCCTTGTTGCACATAAGGTTGTCTTGGATTCCCATAGGGTTGACCGGAAGGGTATCCCTGCTGGACTTCGGGTTGTCCTTGTTGGATATAAAGTTGTCCCGGATTTCCAAAGGGTTGCCCAAGATAGGTGAAATACGGACCACCATAGGCCAAAGGTTGTCCCTGGAAGGGTTGTCCTCGTGGGCCTCCAGGCTGCCCTGGATAGGACTGCCCGTAATATTGCTGCCCATAAGAAGGCTGCGTGTAAGACGACTAACCTTGATATGATGGTCCTTGGTAAGGCTTTCCTTGATTAGGATGGGGCGCTTGGCCACCTCCATAACCAGTGGTACCCCAAGCGACGCTTAACGGGACTGAGATCTCAACTACAGGCTGAGATGGCAAGGACATATACAAATGATGCCCTACGGGGTCATAATAACGACTTGGACCTTGCGCACCTAGATTCTGGACGGCATGTAAATACTGATTATATGCCTCCCATGCTAGAATGGAACCAGAAGAAGGTGGGGCACTAAGTGCAGGACTGACAACTCTGGGTGTATGTGCCGACTGGCCACTATGTACTGAACCGTGGGATGGACTAGCAACAGTAGTTACAATAGAAGACGCCGTAACGGCACTAACAATCAGCGTTGAAGACGCTACACAAACAGTTAGAATAGTCAGGACTAAAGTGACAATTGTAATGTGAACTTGTGAAACAAAAGATCCCGTAGTGGGAGTGATATTGTGATCCCACATGGTACTTAAAGAGGAGTTCCTAGAACCCATAACATCCCTCAAAGCCTTATAGCGTAAGGGTACTGTGACACCGAGAGGGGTGATAGTGAAGGCCAGAGTTATGACCGGGGATGTGGCCGAGATAGGAGTTTCGATACTTGACAAAACAGGTGTCTCACTCGCTATAGGAGATGTGTCATTCATGTCAGAGGAAGACATCGGGACCGAAACACCAGTAGGAGTAAAAGGGATATCCTCTTCGTAAGGCTCCCAAACAGGGTTCCAAAATAGATCGTGAAGATCGTCTTCTGGAGCGCGAGAGTTCAACGGTTGGACACTTGGAATAACAGGAAAAGTGTCACCACAAACTGGTGTCTCGGGAGCAGCAGAAGAAGGAGACCCTTGGCCACTAGGGATGGGAGACAGGATTGATGGTTCCACCAGGATGATATTCAAAAAATCCTAGACAAACTAACGAGAAAAGACCCTACTCAAACTAACGCAAACAAGATCTAATAGGGTAAGTGTGAACGTGGTCGAATAAATTTTAAGACAGAAGGACATAACTTGACCTTTTCATCTTTAAAGAATCGAGAAAAGGACAAAAATATGACTTTAGTCACCTTCGAATGTTTAGTGAGCCCAAAGTGACAAATTCTTAGGTGAGCCTTTTCTTTTAGGGAGTCCGAAACGGATCAAAAAGTGACTACTCTGGAGAACTAGGCAAAGGGTTTACTAGACAATCCATAAAACTGCATATACACCTTAGCAATCATATGAAAACCAAGGACTTTCTGTACGACAGTCAATCTTCCCGAATGCTGTGTTCAGTGCATTACAGGTCATAAGGCGGCAGACATGGCTTCTTGTGGATAAAGGATGACAACCTAGTGGGGTCTCCCCATATACTCGATGGTACGTGGGAGCACAAGTCTGTACTAGACCACAATTAAGTCACAAAAGGAGGAATCACCCAACCTTGAGTGGAAACAAAAGTGACTAGGTTTAACAACGCCGGAGCACGTCTCTAGCCTAGACCTCTAAAAAGTGAGCATTATGTTCCAATTCATTGTTAGATTCATTCAGTTTATTTTAAAGTTGATCTTGTATTAGGTTTCAGTTTTCAGGCCTTACCGTATGTAATCTCTCAAAATTCCCTAAATGCAATCTATATGCCAAAATATGTCCTTTCATTCGATGAATGCTAGTTACGAGAGGGTTTGAGAGCTTTCACGCAAACGAAATGATCACAAAACAACAAAGAACTTCCCTAATGTAGCTAATGCAAATTAACAAACTTTTCTTTAAGATCACTAATCACTAATCAAAACGAAAATTTCCTAATTCTCATTAACTGATACAAAGAAAAATAGATTTTTTCTTTTTGTTGATGGCAATATGCACTAAACAACTTTGAGAAATGAAAACAAACAAATTCTATTGAATACAAGCACATTCAGTTCCCTAAATGACAAATCAAACTTCCAAAAAACAAGAAAGATCCCAAAGACACTAATGAGCCGTGTAATCTAGGCTCAAAGTGAGACAAAGCGGAATTCAAGTGAAGACAAAGAAAGTCACCCAAATAATGCAATAAAACAATTTACAACTACCACACAAGTGCAAAGGAGTAATCAAAGAATCAATTGGACCACTAGAATATCAAAACACCTAAGGAAGGCTCGACACACAAAGCCACTAGATTCCCTAGGGCTAGAAATGTGAAATCGATGGAAAAAAGCAAACATCCAAAGGGTAACGATCAAAGCCAGTCAAATCACACTCCAACACACTCAAGTAGCCTAAAAAAGGTACCCAGAATGAAAACCAAGCTCAGAGGGCTCTCAGCCAAGCAAACTTCAAAAGTTCCTAGGCCTAGTGCGACTGTTAGGCTACAACTAGCACCTTTCAGGGATTGGCGCGGGTTGTCAATGTGCAACATGCGCCAACTGGCGTGATTGTAATGCTATAAACAAGCACTAGCTGAGTTTGCTATGGAAAAATAAAAAACAAAAGAGCCAAAGCTAAGTCAACAGTACCCAGGTACACCAAGGGGCAAGAAGCAACATAGGGAATCAACCCAGAAAGCTAATCAAGCAGGAGAAACCAAGAAATAAGGCAAGTTCCAAGCCGTTCAGCTCATAAACCAAATCGGAGATGGACTGAAGTGGCATTGATCTACTTTGCTAATGTAGAGCAATAGCATTTTGAAGGCTATCTGGTCGTACTTCAGGCTCCATCCAATGTTTACAAATCAAACAACAAGACAAAAAGCCAACTCCCTAGCAGAGTCGCCAAATTGTTGTGGAGGTAAATCCCCTCTGCGGACAGAGGCGATCCCTACTAGCCCAAACAGGGTCTAGAAACAATCAAACAATGCTAACACGTAGGTACCTAATTGCAAATCAAAGGCCAATGATGAGGGCCTACCTAGATTCCAACGCTAGTACTTGTAGAAGAGTCGACGCTCCCATTCTTTTGCTCCGGTCAGTCACAATCCCCACGGTCCTCGTGAATGGACACCTGCACATGCAAATAACGACATAAATACAAGCATAAAATCCAATAGATGCAACTATATATCAGTCAGAAAGGATATAACTCAATCATCATTACAAAAGACAATAAGAGTGGAACCATAATGATAGTCGTCTATTATTATTGATAAACAAAGAAGAATACAACCATAGTTCTGACGTCAAATCCTCCTTTGGCTGGGTGATCAGTAGCACATGCCTTGCAAAGCTTTTTGGGAATGGGGAAAAAGCCTCTCTCTCCTTGGTTACTTGGACAAGAATCTCCTCACTTTAGATTTAGCCTTATGGGAATGAAGAAGGCTTCTTGTAGCATGAGCTTAGCAATTCTCAGACTTTGGGGCTTAGAATTTTGAACTTGGAGACTAACTTGTCAAAGGTAAAAGGACAAGCTTTTATAGATAGAGGAGAAGGAGTTAAGATCATCCACAAGATTCATGGGATTGGCTTTATCACTAAGAAGCTTCCATGAGAGGTGGAGAACTACTTCCCTTCTATGGATATTCAAAGCCAAACTGAACCAACTCAAGATGGAATCAGTTCATGAATAGGTTAGGAAGAACCTTCGTGAGTTTGTTTGTTAAAAACTTTACCTAACTGGGCTGGCGCGAGTGTGACTCTGAGACAGGGCGCCAGTTGGCACGCCCTCTCTGGAGTATTTCCCAAATTGGAGCGAGTGATACACAGTGGAACCGCGCCAATGGAAAAAGGGCTATTTTTATGGGTATTTTACAGAAGGTGTCTTCAGGGCATATAAAGTACATGCTCAAGGGGATAAAATGCTCACTCACAGGTCCTGAAATAAGTCCTCCAAGGTGCAGGAGAAGGGGTAACAGGGACGGTGACAAAGTACTGTGTAACACCAAGTCATTGTGGTGTGTATCATCAGAGGTAATAAATTTTCCTCACTATGATGGGTTAACTGTTGTTGATCACTTTTTGGATGCATTCGAAACAGAAGTGCTCAAGAAGCATCACTACTAGGCATTGGATTGGGTGTTGTGTGCTACGCACGTGAGATGGTGGGGTACACACAAAGACAGTTTTGATGATTGGCATGAATATAGGAAGACTATAAGGGTACACTTTGGTCATTTGAATGTATGAATAATAGAAAAATATAATGGGAGAAACCATCTACATGATCATTTGGCCAAACGGACTAAAGTGTATGGAGTGAAGCCTCAACCAGAGTGAGTCCATCTATTTTTCCATACCTTGGATGTTATACAAATAAATTAGTACTTGGGGACAGAACTCCGTCATGGCACCAAAGAATGGGATGTTTTCTGCCAAGGAGTTCTGATGACATTCAATTTTGAGGACGGATTTGAATCTATCAATGAATCATTGTAGGAGGTTAAGACAACCATCTTTAGGATACCACAGGATCCTGTAGACCTGATTCAACCTGATTGGATTACCCAACTGAGTCATATGTTGGAGTGTTACATTGTAACATTGGAAGAAGAAAACGAAGACCTCAAGAAGACTAATATTCTAGAGACTGAAGGACACTGGAAAGTTGAAGGACCATAGCTAGAAAACCCAGACATAACTGAGTCGCTGAAGACCAAATAGGTGAACATTGGCACGGAGGTAGAACTAAAGTTTTCAAAGATTTTGGAGTATTGGGATGACGCGACAGTAGATAAGGTCGCCAAACTACTCTGCAAATATCATGATCTCTTTCCCACAAATTTTCAGATCTAAAAGGGATAATAAGGGACCTGGGTGTCATGAATATCACCCTAAAATTTGATGTGAAACCTGTGAACCAAAGACCTTACCACCTCAAACTGAAGTATAAAGAAAGGTTTTGATTAGAGTTAGACAAGATGCTCACTGTAGGTATTATTGAACGAGTGGATGAATCTGATTGGGTAAGCCCAATAGTGGTTCAAGAAAAGAAGTAGAAGGGAGAAATAAGGATATGAGTAGATCTCAAGAAATTGAACAATGCCTGCATGCATGATCTCTTCCCAACTCCATTCACCGATGAGGTCTTGGATAATGTTGGTAGCCAAGAAGCGTATTCATTTACTGATGGGCTCTCTAGGCACCATCAAATCAAGATCATGCCAGAGGATAAAAGTAAGATGACCTTCACAACTAAATGGGGATGCTTCTAGTATATGATGATGCCTTTTGGGATGAAGAACGCGTCGATGACATTTTTGTGCCTAGTCATCATGACGTTCAAGGATTTCATTCATAAATTTTTGGAAGTATACTTTGACGAACGGACAGTGTTCAGACTAGTGAAGTGTTCTGTGGCAAGTTTGCACTTGATGCTAGATACATGCCAGAGGTACTAGATCACACTCAATCTGAAGAAATTTTTGTTTTGTGTCCCTTTTGGGATCTTGATGGGCCATGTGGTATGCAGACAAGGCTTGATGGTAGATCCAACAAAGATCACAGTCATAATCAATTTGGAGGCGACAAGGAGTGTGAAATAGTTTCACACAACATTGGGGCATACGGGATACTATAGGAAATTCATTAAGAGCTATTCCCAAATCACTACACCGATGGAAAAAATGTTAAAGAAGGATGTTACGTTATGCTGAAATGAAGAATGCTAGAAGAGATTGGATGTGTTGAAGGAGAAAATGGTCATTGCGTCGATCCTAGTCTTCCCAAATTGGGAGAAGGAATTTCATGTGCATGTGGACATGTAATTTGCTGCACTAGGACCATTACTAACTCAAGACAATGAAGGGGACTTGGATCATCCTATAGAGTTCGCAAGTAGGAAGCTGTCAAAAGCAAAGAAAAATTATTCCATGACAGATCCCAAAGGACTAGTTATGGTGTACGCGCTCCAAAATTTCAGGCACTATTTGTTGGGAAGACACTTTAAGATGTATATGGACCATTCCGCATTGAAATGCCTAGCCAACAAGCTAGTGTTGTTGGGGAAGATATGCAGGTGGTTTTTGTTGTTCTAGAAATATGATTTTGAAGTTACTATGAAACTATGACGCTTGAATGCTACACCGAATCATCTGTCACACATTGAAACAGGAGAAGAAACTAAGAATTTGGAGGAAGGACTATCTGACATGCAAATATTTGCAGTACATGTCACGTAAAGTCACTTTGAATATATTATACACTTCCTAGTGATAGGTATGTCTCTAGAAGGATATATAAGCCAACAGAAGAAGGAACTGATGGTGTGGACATCAGACTTTTCTATCATTGCAGGGAACTTGTACAAAATGGGATCAGATGAAATATTGTGATTTTATGTGCCAGAGTTTGAATGAAACAACGTCCTCACTGAGGCTCATGATGGAGACGTGGGAGGTCAATATGCAGTAAAAGCAACAGCACAGAACATTCTAAGCATTGGGTTATGGTGGTCAACCTTGCATAAGGATTCAAAAGCATATTGTAGGGCATGAAACACATGCCAAAGGATGGGAATACCCTCATGCAGGGTTAAGCTATCACTGAATATTTAGATATCACTACAGCCCTTCGAGAAGTGGGCAATTGACATTTTAGGACCAATTCAGCCTCCAAGGAAGAACACAGGTGCGTGGTACATCATCATCGTGATTGAGTACTTAACTAGATGGACAAAGGCACAACCTTTGAAGGATTTTACAAGCACAATAGTAGCTAAATACATCTTTGAGTACGTGCTGAAAAGGTTTGGTTGTTCAAAAACTCTAATGAGCGATCGCAGTATGCATTTTCTCAATGAGACGATCATCATGATGATGGAAGAGTTCTAGGTTTACCATCAGAAGAGCACACCCTATCATCGGTAGGCTAATGGGACAATGGAAGCATTTAATAAAATATTGGAAAGCACACTCACAAAGGTTTGCAATGCTCAAAGAAATGACTGGGATGTTCGCATCCCTATGGTGTTATGGTCTTATAAAACAACTTGAAGAAGTTGTCTCGACAAAGACTATTTAGATCGGTTTATGGCATGGAAGTTGTGATGTCGATGGAGTACATTGTACCTAGTCTACACATAGTGGCATTCATATAAATGGCGAATTGTAGAGCACTGTAACATAGGCTCACACAACTAACGGAACTTGAGGAGGATAGATTTCTAGTTGGATTTCATCAACAAGTTCAAAAGGAGTGTGAAAAGGCATGGCATGATTGACACATCAAACTGTGCACCTTCAAGTTAAATGATCTGGTTTTGTTATATAACAACAAATTTGATAAATTTCTTCAAGGATATTACCGATGGTGGAGCAGTTCAATTGGTAAAATTGAATGAATAACCATTCCCAACAAGTGAATGGAAGTTGATTGAAGCCATACATAGGTGATTTGGCTAGATAACTACATGATGGTAGCACAGTCTTAGCACTCTAGGTAGCTGAAAGGAGGAGCGGGACTATAAAGTACACTTCCCCAGTTAGGGAGCTCTGTGTTTGGAGAATTGCATGGAATGTAAAAATGTCACAGTGCCAGAAACGTGTAGGGAGTTGCACTATCCAAGAAGGGACCATGTAGGGCCACCAGAAAGCGACAAGATCTCCGTGCCAACTGAGTGACTCGAGGTCAAATCACCATGTTTGTGTTGGGGGCTTTTTGGCTTGATGGGCTCTCACCTAGGTTCAGCGTTTGTCAACCAAGCAAATCCCTACACTATTGGCCCTTTCAACACCAATCCAGAGAACTCAGACTAAAGTCTCACCCAAAGAACTATGGGGGAATGCAAGAGACACGTTTCTATACCCTGAGATGGTTGTGATGTCATTTTCTCACATTAACTCTACCTTCACGCCAATTGATAAGCCCTTAGGGCTTATCAATGTACTTCTTTATTAGTCTTTTAGAACCTTTGTGAAGGCATGTGATCATCCTTTGCGTAACCCTAACAAGAGATTTAGGCACTTACGCACCTCTGTAACTACTTTGTTGTATAGTTTCCCAAAATATCTTAAGTGTTTGCGAACTCTACCATGAAATTAGGATTATCTTTGCGTAAACATATATCTCTACGTGTGTTCATATAACAGAGGAAAACATATAGATTCGTGCATCAAATTAGAAATAAAACATAAACCTAGTGCTTAACATAACATAATTGCATGCCATTGATAGAAGTAAAATACATAGTAATTTCAAAATATTCTTCTTTATTGATGATCCATATTTCCAGTACAAACTCTAACTACCCCATGCACACAGCTGCAGGGGTTTGCGTACTCAGTTGTAGACTTCTACCCTAGGCCTCTGTGCACTCAGTTGCAAAGCATCTTTCCTACACTAGACTCTCACTCTTAGTGCTTCACAGACTCATCAATGACTTCAACTATATACTAAACTATCTTAGACTCCTCTGAGACCTCCTTTTTATACAATCCCATGGTCCGTGTACCAAGGGTGGATCTCATCAAGCCGACACAACCTATCTAAACTAAGGGCGGAAACCCTTCTTGACTCTTGATATCTTCGTGCTCTACGACCATAAAATGTGGAGACTTTACATTCTTTTATACAAAATTCGCGCTTTTTTCCCCAAAACTTGGGCTTTTAACCCAAAACTTGACCCCAAGGGACCTGTTCCCAATAGGGTCAACCTCATAAACCTTCCTCTAGGCCGCTTAAAAAAATTCCACTCCATTGTAGTGTAGGACACTGTCGCTTGCACTGGAAACTCCACAATATATCCTTCAAGGACACTTTCAGACCAAAACTTGACATCAAGCGATGTTTTGATGTTTATTTCTTGAATATGGCATACATACTTCAACATCCACTTCCTTGGCCCATCATGCTGATACGTTGGGTTATTTTCATTCAATGGCTGAACCCACCCTTTCAAGATATTAGGAAACTCTCCAACAAAGATTTCATGGAATTTAGTAAACATGTACTTCTTTATCCATTTCTCTAAGTTTTGGTTCTTATGTCCAATATATTTCCTAATGAACTACCGCAACTTCTATCCAAATGACCATGTAATTTCATCCCTCATTGGTTTCCACATCCCTAGAATACAATCCCATCACACAACCATCCCTGTCCCAACAACAAAACCTCTTAACCTTTGTCTTCAAAAACCTAGGATACAAAGAGTTGAGTATCAAGAAAGCTATAAGAAGAGCTCAGGATAAAGTCCTCTCTAAGCATCCTCCTGAAATAAGAAAGAAAATTACGGAAAAGTTTACATTCCATTCATCCAAGGGATTACAAATAAGATTGCAAAATTTTTAAGAAAGAATAACATAAACACTCAATTTAGAACATGTGGAACAATAAGGCAAATTATGAGGTCAGTAAAGGATAGCATTGATCGTCAACAACTCAAGGGTGTGTACAAGATTGATTGCTCTTGTCGCAAGAGTTATATTGGGGAAATAGGACGGTCTCTGAAAATAAGACTTAAAGAGCATGGGGCTGATATAAAGAATGAGAGATCCTATACATTAGCCCTTGCAGAACACTCGTCCAAAACCAAAAATCATGTGTGTTTGGAAGATGCTAAAAATAATTGCAAGAGAGGATAGTTATCAAAAAATAAAAATCAGAGAGGCCATCGAAATTATGAAATTTCCTCAGAACCTCAACAGGGATAATGGGAGCGAAATTAGTGGAAATTGGCTTCCCCTTATCAGACAAATAAACCCCTCCAGGCCTTCATTAGAATAGTATCAAAGGTGTTCATATTAATAAAATTAATTAATTAATTAATTAAATTTTAATTTAATTTAATTTAATTTAATTAATTAAATCAAATTATAAATTAATTAAATCAAATTAATTAAATTTATTTAATTTAATTTTAATTTAATTAATTAAGTTAATTCTTAATTAATTTCTAATTAAAAATAAAATTAATTAAAAATTAGTCAATTAATTAAACTAAAATAATTAATAATAACCAAAGATTAACATTTGATTAACAAATAACTAAATAAAATACAGATTATCAATTAATTAATTAATTGATTAGTTAGAAAATTAGGGCTAAATAGGATTAACAATGAAAAATAGTAAATAACAATAAATAAAATAAATAAAAAAGAATTATGGTTAGGATTAATTAAAATCAAATGAATTAATTAATCAATTAAATTTATAAATTAATTAATTAAATAAAAATAAAACAATAGAAAGAATAATAAATTAATTAATTAATTAAACTAATTTGTGAATTAGGTATATCAATTAAAATTATTTTTAAGATTCTTAGGTTAAATAAAAAAGAAAGTAGAAATAAAAATTAATTAAAAAATAAAAAATTCATTACATTATATAAAAATAAAACTTACAACTAGTCAACTAGGTAAACAATTGGAATAATTAAAGCTAAATAATCTGAATTAAATAATTAATAAAGTAAATTAAAAAATTATTATAATAAAATTAAAATAATAATAAAAATAAATAAATAAGAAATCATATATAAAGTGTCGCTTCTTTATAAAAACTTAGGAATCTAGGTTTATTTTACTCAGCTCGAAAGTCTCTTCTCTCAAAGACTTTCATTCATATTCTATCAAATTTAGTCCTGATGATGGACCCCCTTTGGGGTTTGAAACATTGACAGAATGAACACAATACTGTGGATAATCCGGATCATGCCACTGCAAAAAACTACCACAGAAGCTTAAAATCTAACAGAACTTTCTTGTACGGAGGGGATACATGGAAGGAGATCTGTCTTCTCGAAATCCTAAGGATAAAAATTGAAAGGAGAACTGCAGACCTGCAATTTTTGAAACAATGCAGAAACAAGAAAACCATTCCTCCTTTTGCTAAGGTAAATCATAGACTATTTAATCAATATAATAATAAATCATTTTTAAAATTATGTTTGGCCCTAATCCAAAGTGAAATCAGAAGAACCGGGGCTATGATAGATAGGCTCAGTCGCTTTTCCCTTTCCACTCATCTAAAACTAACCATGATAATTAGCTTCAATCTGTGGAAAATAATTGATGCAAAAGCTGCCTTGAAGGCCCAGACAGAGGGTAGAATTTCCCGGGAAAGACAGTCCAGGAAGCTGCCCAATTTAGAAGAAGGCACAGGTTTATAACTAAAGGCTGATGTTGACAGTGAATCTACTGTGGAAAGTGATCTAGCTTTAAAGAAAGGCAGCGCAGAAACGATTTCACCAAAGAAAGACAGCGTAGAAACAATTTCTGACAGTGTGATCTCCTGTGTTGTTTCCAGTAATCCCAAGGTGAATGATGGTAGTAAAGCAAATGTTGTTGGTGATAATGCTGAAAACTCATGTGCGGTTTCCAGCAGTAAAATGGAGTTGAAACCGTGCACTAAAATCATGAATGAGAACACCATAGGAATGCCACCAGAACGCATGATGGTCTCCTGCATTGTTCCCTGCGACAAGCCACCAGAACACATGATGGGCAATGTGGTCTCCCACGCTGTTCCTTTTGTTATTTCCAGCAATTACGGTGATGACATGAAACAGAACAAAACGAGACCTGTAATAACAACGTTAACATGGTAAGCAGTGTGGTCTCCTGTGCTGTCTCATGCGTTGGTTCCAGCAGCGGTGACAAGGAGCGCAACAAGGCCTACAATAACAGCGCTAGCACATCACGTTACAACAATAATATTAATGAAACTAGTGTAAGCGTAAACGAGAGTGGCATTGAATCCATAATTAGCAAGAATGAAACTATAAATGACGTTGAAATCATGAATGGTAGCATTGATGCTAGAAGAATCATGGAGAATGGAAATATTACAACGCACTATGATAATAAATATAAGGACAGAAACGACATAAAAGGTAAGAAACTTGATGCTGAAACTAATACAGGTTGTAGAATTATTAAAAGTGATAACGCTACAGTTGATAATCAATTTAGGGCAAAATATAATAATTTCGACAATGATAGGTCTATTATTAGGAACCCCAATGTTCCAAATAAACATGATAAGAGAGTCTTTAATCTCTCATCCGTAATGCTCAATCCTGAAGAAATTAATATCCTTAGCAAAGGATTGGGATTCACAGTCTCTCCTAAGAACATTCCATTTGAAAGCATCATCTGCAACATTGAGAATGGGACTCAAGGCCTTTAATTAAATAATAAAGAGATTCAGGAATGTTCCCTGGTTATGTTGAAATCTAAGCACCCAAAGAACAACCTAAATAAAGAGGGGCAGGAGGCTCTTAGATATCTCTGAAATAATGATAAGATAGTTGTTCTTAAAGATGATAAAGGAGGGGCCATTGTTGTGTTAAATAAGGAAGATTACATTCATAAGATGAATGAGCATTTAAATTGTGGGAGTTATAGAAGAGTCAACTCCAACCCTATTCCCAATATGATAAAACAAGTCAAGAAAGCCATCATGGAAACAAACCTGGAAGATAAAATAAAAAAGAAGCTTATTCCATCCTATGAGGTTATTGCTAGAATCTATGGATTACCAAAAATTCATATGGAAGGGGTCCCTCTTAGACCAATTGTTAACACCATTGGTTCCCCTACCTATGAATTAGCTAAGTATGTAGCTAAGATCCTAAAACCTCTGGTTGGTAACACAGACTCTTTTATAAAAGACTCAAATGATTTTGTAAAGCTTATTAGGAATGAAAGGGTGGATAAAGATGATATTCTAGTAAGTTTTGATGTGGTTTCTTTGTTTACAAAGATTCCTCTAGATGAAGTTGTTCATGTTATAAAGATAGCCACCGATCCTGAAACAGCAAAACTTGCAAAAATTTGTTTACAATCCACTTTTTTCACCTTTCAAGATCACTATTATGAACAAATATCTAGAGTCGCCATGGGTTCCCCACTCTCACCTATTGTCGCCAACTTATACATGGAGTACTTTGAAATAAAAGCCCTTGACTCATACCCTTTGAAGCTAGCTTAGTGGAAAATATTTGTCGATGACACAAACCTGAAATGGACTCATGGCAAGGCTGAACTGGAGAAGTTTTTCAATCATCTTAACTCTATATCTTCCGAAATCAAGTTTACTATGGAGCTTGAAGAAAATGGTAAGATCCCCTTTCTAGATGTACTGATCAGTAGAAAAGAGGATGGTACTTTGGGACACCAGGTCTATGGAAAGAAAACTCATACTGATAGCTATCTTCATGCTAACTCATACCATCATCCTTCCCAAAAATCTGGCGTCTTAAACACTCTAGCTGTTATGGCTCTCAGGATTTCTGACCCTGTTCACCTAAAAGAAGAAATTGAACACTTAACCTCTATCTTCAAAAACCTAGGATACAAAGAGTTGAGTATCAAGAAAGCTATAAGAAGAGCTCAAGATAAGGTCCTCTCTAAGCATCCTCCTGAAAACAAGAAAGAAAATGATAAAAGAAGTTTACCTTCCATTCATCCAAGGGATTACAGATAAGATTGCAAAAATTTTAAGAAAGAATAACATAAACACTCAATTTACAACATGTGGAACAATAAGGCAAATGATGAGGTCAATAAAGGATAACATTGATCGTCAACAACTCAAGGGTGTGTAGAAGATTGATTGCTCTTGTGGCAAGAGTTATATTGGAGAAACATGTCGGTCTCTGAAAATAAGACTTAAAGAGCATGGGGCTGATATAAAGAATGAGAGATCCCGTACATCAGCCCTTGCAGAACACTCGTCCAAAACCAAACATCATGTGTGTTTGGAAGATACTAAAATAATTGCAAGAGAGGATAATTATCAAAAAAGAAAAATCAGAGACGCCATCGAAATTATGCAATTTCCTCAGAACCTCAACAGGGACAATGGGAGTGAAATTAGTGGAAATTGGCTTCCCCTGATCAGACAAATAAACTCCTTCAGGCCTTTAGAAGCATAGTATCTAAGGTTTTCATATTAACAAAATTAATTA
>APFE031547731.1:83348-99645 GCA_000404065.3 Pinus taeda
TAAAATAAATAAATAAGAAATCATATATAAGTGTCGGCTTGTTTATAAAAATTTAAGGATCTAGGTTTATTTATACTCAGGTCGAAAGTCTCTTCTCTCAAAGAAATTTCATTCATATTCTATCAAATTTAGTCCTGATGATGGACCCCCTTTGGGGTTTGAAACGTCGACAGAATGAACACAATACTATGGATAATCTGAATCATGTCACTACAACAAAACCATTTTTGGCACACGAGATTCTAATAGACCTGATATTTGTGACACAGTGGCCAATAACGACTCGCTTAGCAATGACGCTTTTAGCAACACCCATGATGTGAGTGAAGTGTCACCCAAGACACTAATGGGTGACTGTCAGAACTAGGTTTCCACAGTCTGACAGGATTGCATTATGTCTTGGTACATGACTTTCTAGACTGACACATGCTACAATGCCTAACTATTACTATGCACTGTATAGAGAGTTGAAACATGTTTTCCCAACCCACAAAACATGCCCAAAATGGCTATTCATGGTGTAAGAACCCTGACATGGACTCGGTATATTGAACGCAAAGTCAACACTTTGATAATTCCACTTTTGATACATGACCTTAACCACCACTTTGATCCTCCATCATTCAATTGTCCCTTCATGCTCATTTGAAAAGATTCAACGCACATAACATTACTGGTCCATACTAGACCAAATCATCACCATAAACCCCCAATCCAAAGCATATGAATAATATAAACATTTGTTTTATTAATCATAGTTATAAACTATCAACAAGGTTGTAAACCATCATCCTATCACAAATGATACTATAAGCTAACATTAAAACATTCACACAAATATGCAACAAAAGGTCAAAACAACTTCTCTAATCACTAGTTTATATTCATATCAATGGAAGAGGCATGGTACCCAAGATTACATATGTCAATTCAACAGGCTCAACAACCACTTATGATAACACTAAACAACAACAAAAACAACAAACAAATTGTTAACAAAAATACTAAGATCAAATAACCATAGACTAAAACCATTACAACACAATTGCGAAGCAATGACAAACTTAACTACATGCCCACAAATTACATGTAAATGATGTTGGTACATCTACATACTCTAAGACTCATATCCTTCTATGGTTTTTTTTCTAATAGTCACTCAACATTCTATTATCATCTATTACTACTAACACATCAAAAAAACCTTGTTTCGTCTTCAACAGGTCATCTTGTAGCTCCTCAAAATCCTCTCGAATTCTCTTTTTTTCCACCTAGCCAGTTCAACTTTCCTACGAAGTTGTTAGGATATTTCCTTTTATTCCCCTAGGTTTTTCCATGCATGTTGACAACTATCCAAAGTATCTCTTCCCCTGTTCGGCTCCACTCTTCCTCATCTCTTCCTTCTTCAAAATATCTCCAACCCTCTTCTAGCCATGATCTCCCTTGTCCTCTCCATCTTATGCAAAATCATAACCATCAATATTCCCTGCAGGCATCATCCTTCCTCAGGCTTCATTATCAACTTTTTTACGGAATTCATCCTCAGTACACCCTTCCTACTGTGCCAACCCTATGTTGTTGTAGTGTTGTTTCTGTAGTAATGGTGTACCAAAAGACACCTCCTTAGTAGTTGATTTTTCCCTATAAAGGAACATAGATAGAGTGGTTGTTGTTAGTGAACAAAAAGAGATAAACAAAGCATTGCAAATGGTGAAAACAATGCATATACAAACATAAACTAAAACTAAGAGTTAAACACAAAAATAATTATTAATGAAGAAAACAAGTCAAAAAAATAATGGAAAAAGTCTCCCTTTATTGACTACTGGTGGTAGAATATGAATACAATAGATGAATACTAAACACTAGAGGAGATTTATTTGAGCTATGGTGCTAAAAAATCCTCAACAAGGACATTCCTTTTCCTTAATATCTTTTCAAGCTTCTTCTCTTTGTCAAAGAATTATGAAGACACTCTCAATAGTGGTCTCTTCGTTCACTAGGATGATGGATTGATGAGAAGAAATGTGGAAAACGTACTAATGGTGTGAGTTCCATAAGAGCCCCACTCACAACACAAGTGAGTGTCAGGCCAACCAGTCACTGGTGGCTGAGCTAAAGGTTTCAGAATCAGATGCATGTTCTGTCTCTTATTCAGAACCTAACAAGAGGAATGACAAAGGGAAGCAGATTATTGATGCGGAGCCCAACACAATCATTGCCACCATGAAGATACAAAAGGAGGAACCTGAATATCCAGAGGAGGAGGAGTGTCTCTTCCACTCCCAAATGTGGGTAAAGGGCTACCCGCTATAGTTCATTGTCGACAGCAGAAGCCGAAAGAACCTCATTTTGGCAGAGGTCGTGAAGCGGCTGGGCTTACCAACCACAACACATCCACAATTGTACACCATCAGGTGGCTTCACCAAGGATGAGATCTTCATGTGAGCCAGCAGTGTCGCCTTCCATACAACATAAAGCCTTTCATGGATGAGGTATTATGTAGCATTGTACCCCTTGAAGTTTGTGATGTATTATTAGGACAACCATACTTGTAGAAGTGACATGCTATGTATGAATCAACGCCTCATGTTGTTATTGTTACTTAGGGAAATAAGTTGTACAGGATACGAGAGGTAGCATCGCCTACCGCCATCTCTTCAGTTACTACAAAACAATGCAGTAAGCTCATTTCCAAAACCAGGAATTTATTTTCCTGATGATACACCTCAAGGAAAGAAGAAGACAGTTGACACCACCTCCAGACAGGGCCCCTCTGCACGGCAACTACAAATGGACAAGGTTGTGGAGGAGTATGAGGACATCTTCACATTCCCTGCAGGGGTTCCTCTACACTGTCAGGTCAAGCATTCCATTGATCTGACCCCAAGTGTGTCGCTACCCAATGGACCAATCTATCAGTGCTCCATTCCAGAGAACGATGAAATCAAGAGGCATATTCAAGAGCTTCTGTAGAGATGTCACATCCATCCAAGTTCATCACCCTATGGGAGTCCGATCGTGTTGGTACAAAAAAAGGATGGGACTTGGAGATTCTGTATTGACTATCGAGCACTGAATAATATCACTATTCATAATAGGTACCTAATCCCACATATTGATGACCCCCTAGACCAAATAAAGGGGGCAAAACATTTCAGCAATATCGATTTGAAGTCATGATATCACCAGGTACCATTCGAAACCTCCGATGTGTGGAAGACTGCCTTCAAAGCCAAGGAAGGCCTTTTCGAATGGTTGGTTATGCCTTTCGGATTGATGAATTCTCCTACAACCTTCATGAGGCTAATGGATAACATCTTGTAGCCATTCACCAACTCATTTGCAGTGGTATACTTGGATGACATCTTGATCTTCAGCGAGAGTTGGGAAGAGCACCTCCACCACATCCGACAGGTTCTACAAACACTGCGGCAACACAAGATATGTGCCAATTTGGAGAAATGCACTTTTTGCATGACCCAGGTTCAGTATATGGAATACATTATTGATGAAAAGGGGGTGCATGTGGATCCATCCAAGATCCAAGTCATTGAGGATTGGCCATCTCCAACCACTCTGACAGAGCTCCATAGCTTTCTAGGTCTTTCCAACTTCTACCACAGGTTCGTGGTGGGATTTTCTCATATCACTTGGCCCTTGAGCCAAGTCACCAAGGGAGGAGCAAAAGAAAAATTCTTTTGGTCTGAATCTCAACAGAAGGCATTCACAGAGTTGAAAGATCGCCTCTACATAGCACCATTGCTCACATTACCAGACTTGCAACAACCATTTGAGGTCAAGACATATGCCTCTGACTATGCTATTGGGGTAGTCCTTACTCAACATGGGAATCAAGTGGCATATCACAGTGAGACACTTTCAGACACAGTCTGGAAGTATCCAACTTATGACAAAGAGATGTATTCCATTGTGCAGGCCTGCTGACAATAGCGGCATTGCATTTTGGGGAAGGAAACAATCATCCACACAGAACACTGACCCCTGCAGTTCATACAGACCCAAGGGAAATTGCAAAATGATCTCCATCAGAAGTGATCCACATACCTACAACAGTTACATTTAAATATCAATTATAAGAAGGGAAACATCAATAATGTTGCAGATTCCCTCAGTTGACCATCGATCATGGCATGAACCATCGTGCTCAACTCTTGTGGGCACAAGACTTCTAATTGGCCACTTCTCTACAAAAGCAAACCAGAATTCAACCACACATACCAGACACTCTTGGAGGGTCAGCATGTTCCATATTTTCACCTCCAAGATGCCCTGTTATGCCATCTGGGTCACCTTTGTGTTCCTTCAAGTGAGTGTGCCAAGATGATTTGGGAAGCACACTACAGTCGGGCTGTTGGGAATTTCGGGGTTGAGAAAATGGTGGCAGTACTGCAAAATTATTTCTATTGGTTGAATCTTTGATAGGATGTCAGGAAATACATCAGATCATGCACTGCTTGCACCATTACCAAACTGACCATCAAGAAGCAAGGCCTCTATTCCACACTACCTACCCCTAGTCGACCTTGGGAATCCCTCTCTGTGGATTACATGTTAGGCCTTCCTTCCACTAAGCATTGAAATGATTGTGTTTTTTGGTCATTGATAGGTTCTCGAAGATGGCCATTATGGCAGCCTACAAGAAGAATATCATAGTAGAAGTCACTGCTAAACTCTTTTTTAACCGAGTGTGGGTACACTTTGGGATCCGACAGTCTATCATCTCAGATCAGGATAGCAGGTTCCTCAGTACATTTTGGTCCAGTCTCTGGTCAATACTGGACACTAAACTCACTAAGTCTACAACCTTTTGTTGAGTCATGGAAAAGGTATGCATTTACTATTAATCTCATCATCCTTTTCCTTTATTCTTATCTTTTCTATATCTTAAATTAAGTAATTACGGCAAGAAATGAAGGAATTATTTGCAGTTACAACTTAGCTAATTATTACCCTTCTTTATGTAGGAAAACAACAAAAGGAACAAATGTTGTTCCCTATGAAAGAATAGCAAAAATCAGCAAGCCAAGGAATGAACACGATGGCTATAGATAAGGCCAAAACAAATTAAAAGAATCAGTGTGAGAAAGGAAAAGATGTCTGAAGTGGGAAAACTGTTGTGAATCCCTCAAGATCGAGAGATCTTGAGGAATCGCATTTATCATTTATATTTTTTTACCCTTTCCTATTATAAAAGGAGATGTTTTGTAAGGAGGGGGAGAGTCGTTGTTATTATTGAAATTGTAATTTTAATTATAGACTCTCGCTATTGAGAAGAACATGAATATATTGTAATTCTCATTCAGATTGATGATTATTATATAAGTGAAGTTGTTGTTCCCTCGCATCATCTGAAGTAACTTAGCAGTGTTCGCTGGCGACTAAGGCCCGACCTCTGGTGGATTCAACTGCTTTCCTTGTGTCATACATTTCCAATTATTGCAAGTGTGATGGTTTGATAGTATTCTTGCTTTCTGTGATTTTATTTCTTTTGTTGTTTATTATTTTATAGTGTTGACGTAATATCTTTGTTATCTATAATTCATAGTATTTTCGTTAGTACGATTTACTTTCACTTTGGATTAAGTTATTTAGATAAATATTTTGTTGGATTTAATCAATTGTAAAAAGTATTAACTATTGTTGTTGAAACTCTCTGATTGATATTATTTGTTGTTCAGATTATTTATTGAAGATTGGGTTTGATTTAGATTAAATCAGTTAAAGAGAGATGAGTTATCATTACTATACTCTCAATTGATGCTGCCGTTAATGTAAGATCTAAGTTTGTGAGAAGATTGAGTTCTTTAATAGCAATTGAAATTTACTAGATGCATTCATTACCTCTTGTATTTAAAGATCTATACTGCAATCTATAAAACATTACTTTGAATTAAATATCAGCCACATACTGTGTACACTATTGAAATAAGAGGAATTGCCCAGATTGATAATTAATGTGAGGATAACCAAGAGTTTTAAAAGGCACCTTTTATCAACCAACATCTTGGCGCCATTGTCAAGGAGAGTGTAGCCATTTATAAAGAGTAATGTACATCTAATAATTGTTGTTGAAGAAGAATTGGGTATTGAAAACAGAAGGTAAGAACCTAGGTAATGAGCAAGAAAAGTGCTTGCTCCTCCACTCGCTTTTCAGCATAATTACAAAAATATAAGGTAGGTGTTCGATGCTTGTCTATTGAGAGAGAACTGGGTATTAAAAACAAAAGGTAAGAACTTGCGTACGAAGCATGTAAAATACCTGCTCCCCGCCAAATTTCCAGTAGAATTGTTAGGAACTTAGGGTAGAGATAAACATTTGAATTGTTTGCATGAATGACTAAGAAGAAAAAACCCAAAAACAATCCAATTCCACTACCCAAACCCAACATATCTAAGGGACCGGTGACCCTTGGAAAATCAACGTTCATAGACGACATCTTAAAGAAAGTTGAATCTCAACGATCAGTAGGTCCTCAAAATGTTGCTTCCAGGCAACCTACTATCTCCCTTAGGGCCACAGGCTCACCATCTGTAGCCTAAGCTGAGGTCCATAGAAAAATAGTAGGAATTGAGCAGAGTTTTCAAGAAATTGAAAATTCTCACCCAATTTCCTCACAAGAAGGGAATTCTTATAATATTCGTGAAGGAGGAGGAGAAATAGGGGAAATAGAGGATCCAAGATCCCCTCAGGTAGTGATTCAACGAAGAACACTCAGTATCCTAGACCGAGGGAGTGTTGTTAAGACCATTCCCACCCCTTCTAACCACCATACGAATAACTCTCTAGCGATCCCGGAAAGGTACTAGCATATATTTGATCAAATGGCCAACAACCCACAAGCACCCTAGAACTCTACATTGTAGTATCCCATTGTTGACACAGCTGTTAACGCACCCATGAAAGCCATCGCTCTCCAAAATATCCTTATCTTTCATGGACTCTCATCTGAGGATCTAGATGCATTCCTGTTTGAATTTGATGTATTATGTCAGGGTTATGATTATACCACCGACCCCCATAAACTAAAGTTGTTTCCCTCTACATTAAAAGGAGTATCCCTGCATTGGGTTATGGGATTGGGTGGGGGCACAATAAATGATTGGGATCAAATGAAAAATGTTTTCCTTAAAAAATATTTGGACTATTGCAGATCTAGGGAATTAAAAGACGAAATATCTCAAATGGTAGCAAGACCTAGTGAAACACTAGAAGAATATGTAGAGCATTTTCAATATAACCTCCAACGGTCTCCCTATGCAACTCTACCTTTGCCTGATAATGTGTTAAAAACTATATTGATTAAAGGAATGAAAGAAAAGTGGATAGAGACATTAAATATTATGGGTAAAGGTGATATATATCAAGAATATCATGATGATATTATTAAATTATGTATTAGGTGCTCAAGAGGCAGTACGAGATTGAAATTAGAAAAATGCAACATGACCACCAAGGACAACAAAATCTCTGGCGGAAGTATAACTTGTGCAGAAATTGGCATCCTCCTAGAGGATTTCAACACAGATATCTTAGGAACTTTGACAACACAACTAGACATCATGGAAGCCAAGTAGAAGTAGGATGAAGTAGAACAAAATTTGGTGATATTTTTTCCTAGACGTAGGAAGAAGCATAGTCACAAAGATCCCATTGGATATGGTACAAACCTGCGCCATATGTACTAAATATCATACCACAGAAAGCTGCCCATCACTCCCACAGTTAAAAGCAGTCTATAAGGAGGCAGAGGAAAAAAAAAAACCAATATACCTACTAAATCAGCACCGCCAACGGTAACCACAATAAATAGGTATGCCTACTGATCCATCTTCTTTCTTTCAGCCCTCACAATAATTCACAACAATACCCAGGGGCTATGAGGTAGAACCAACCACCTTTTTCCAATTGGTCACAATAGCCATTCTCTATGCCACCTTGGCCCAACCAATCAAATCAAAATAAAAATTGGCCAAATCCGTCATACTGCCCACCATTCTGGCAGAGTAATGCATATCAATCTCAATGGCCACCCTCCACTTCACAGAACCAGAACTGGCAGTCAAGCTAGCAAAGAACTATAAATCAGCTAGCAGGAGCAGCCCCCCTACCTCAACCTACACTGCCAATACCCTACACATTGTAACAGAACCCTCAGACCAATCTACAACTAGAGCTCCCAGCCTAGCCCAACCTGAACCCCAATAATAGACCAGTCCAATCTATGCAAATTATTAAAGGACCAGAACCAGTAACAGAGTTGAGGGGGTGCAATGAGCTTAAATTAAGGTTTGGAAGGATAATAGAATTAGAGGGGGATACAAATATACGAACTGAAGATTCGTTACTTGCAGAACAAGCACCACAAGTGGAGAACATGGTTAAATAGAAAACTCACGATTAAACGATACCCTCTTCTCCACCATTCCCAGAAATATCAATCATACCCCAACCAATCGAAAATACCGATTTTGATCTTCTAGGAGAATTGAAAATTTTGTATGTAAAAATACCTCTCCTCCAGTATATTCAGGACATTCCAAATTATGTAAAAACTATTAAAGAATTGTGTACGAAAAAGCTGAAGAGGAAAATAAAAACAACCCCAATTGTCCATGTAGTCGGTAATTTGTCCGATTCATTATTAGGCAGAGAAACACCAGTAAAATATGAGGACCTAGGAAATCCTATAGTCATGGTACAGATAAATGGATGCTCCTTCCCCAATGTAATAATTGACCTAGGGGCATCAATCAATATTCTCACAACAACAACCTGTCAAAAGCTTGGCATTACATCCTTGGACCCAACCATGACCTTGTTGGAATTGGTTGACCAATCGGTAGTCGATGAGCCTCAGAATTGGTAACTTATTGGGCTCATTTTGCCTAATTGTTGTTGATCAATCCACCATTTTTCATAGTTTATGCATGTTTTTTTAGTATGTTTAAGTTAATTGAATGAATGAGGGTGGTCACTTTACCAAGAAGGCTAATACGTGGTTATTTCAGTTTTTTGGAAAAATTTTGGAACAAAGCCAAGAAATTGTGAGCTAGATGATAGCGAAGCATGAAGGAACAAGGGTTAGGATTTGTAGGGAGGATGTCTCTTGCATTAAATGTCCCTTACTCGAAACCTCCACCCTCAACTCGGAGCTCAGCAAGCCACCAAAACAAATCCTAGAGGCAGTCGAGCAGCTTGGTGAAAAGTGATTGTTTTCTGGCAGTTGGAGCAGTCGAGACCCTTGAGTTAAGGAGGGCTACTGAGGCCCCTCGTAGGCATAAATAGGAAGGATTTCAGCCTTCGTAATTTACTTTTTTGGATTGTTTTTATTTTGCACTAGGGTGCTGCTATTTTCTTAGCTCATTTTCGTAGCTGCTGTTGTATAACTTTCTTATGAACATGGATATTTTTGAGTAATGGAAAGCAACTTTGTTTGGCACTAGTTCTGAGTTTCTTTAGGAGCCTACAGCTCTTGGGGTTGGGCCCAACCTAAGTGCCAAAGCTTCCTTCATGTACTGTTATTTGTTTTTATGTCTTTGCAAATTAATTTATGTTAAGTAGATCAACATCTTCCTGGTTATATAGGTCATGGTTGATGATTAGATAGACTTTTTATGTTCATATTTAGTTGATAGATTATTAATAGGGGATATCTCCAGAAAAAGGCCATCAACCACCTCTGATCTCACCTCTCCCTCAATGGGATCATGAGCTGGGACAAACATGACATTGCTGCCAACAAAAACACTGTGTTTGCTTCACCATGCAAATAGTAGTGTTGGATTCTTGTTGCCGAACTTGATATTAGTTTTGATTGCATGCTTAGGGTTATGATTGCTTAGTTGCATAGTTATTTCATCTGGTTCCATTGCAATTAAACTTATGTTCCATTTCTCTGCTGTTATCTAGGCCAGAATAGACTAAAGTAACTAGGTCTTTGATTTTCCAAGTGTTTGGTTTTCCAGTTTGAAAAACAACTTGCAGAGCACCTGTTATCCATCTTTATATGCCCATAGTCCATCAACTCCACCTGCTCCATCCTCCACTTAGAACCCTTACCTTACATTTGCCTCATTCGCTTACTTTGCCATGATTCTCATATTTTTGTGCAACATCGTTTCATCCCTCCTTGAACAAATCTAACCATCCGTGCCACTCCTCAACTCCATCCACCAAGTCTTGAACCTCCTCATACCCCTATATCACCTCCATACTCATTCCTCCACCTTTTTCCCTCCATCAATTCTCCAAAATCCCATTTCTGAACATCCTGCAGAAAATTACAGACATCCTGTAGAAATTCCAGAACATCCTGTAGAACCCCTGCAGACTTCTTGTAGAAGCTCACGAAAGCGGTTTCTTGAAAGCCAAACTCTGTGAAACTCTCAGGAAGGTTGCTAGGGACCCCTTAGGCCCTCTCTGAACCTTCCCAACCTCCTGCAAGAATTTTCTCTCACCGATCCACCACTGCACAGTCAAAAACAGTGAAAGCACATGCATGTTAAATCTGACAAATTAATCAAAAATACAAAAAGATGTTTTCTTCAGATAGAAGTAGTTTAGACACGTGTATTTTACCTCCCTAGAAGTAATGGCATCTCTTTCAGTAGCTTGCATCCTCTTTTTCGCATCAGTCGGGCTAGCTAGTAAAATTAGGGTTTGCTAGGGTTTGCATTTCCTTTCAGCGTTTCAGATTCTTTCTACAAGTAGATTAGCTTCCATTGAATTAGCTTTCATCCATCAGTTAAAAATATTCTTCTCAGAGCTCATAGAAGTTGGCTTAAGCCCCTAGTGGACTTGTGCCAGCTGACCAAGTGACACCTGCGGCAAGAGCTAGTACTTGTGCATACAGCACCGTCGCTTCCAAGTTTGTTACGAACTACCGGGTTGATATAAACTAAAGAAGGGAGTCCTAGGAATTGTAGCATTATTTTTGCAATACTAGAGCCCACCATTCTTTTTGGCACCGTTGCCGGGGAAGCGTCAAAGTATTTGTGATTGCTGCTTTTCTTCTATTTTCTACCACAACCTTTTTCTCAGTAGTTTATTTCATTTCCATTTTGCAATCTCATTTCCGCAAAAATAGACTAGACATTTCCTGCTTTCCTATACTAGCATTTCAATTCTGCAAGCGTAGAGTAGCATTTTAATTCTGCAATTTCAATTTCGCAAGCGTAGCCTAACATTTCATTCCTGCAATTTCATTTCAGCAAAATAGATTAGTTATTTCCTGCTTTCATTTCAATTCCGCATTTTCATTTTAGCAAGATAGATTTTAGATAGTTGCAATTCAATCTATTTTCAGTTTTTCAGGTACAAGCAGAAAAAAAAAGACAAAAGCAACAAAAAATCTTTCATTTCATGCCTCGTAGGAACATAGACAATACCGGAAAATTCCTACCTAACACCCCCACCACATCACTGAGTCACTCTTCTCTCTTCTTTGGTGGTCGTGATCCAGACGAACCTATAGGTGAACACCCTGAGATATACGAAGATCCTATAACAGAAGAAGAGCAAGAGAACATCCCTCTTGAGACCATGGCTGAACACCAAAACGGTATAGGAAATAACGAGAGAATAGAAGGTGTCTTTCCCATCTGAGAGACCAATGGGAACATGAAAATGAATAACATAAGTCCATTAGCCTTACCTCACTTCAATGGATTGACCATTGAAGACCTTGATACCTTCCTGTTTGAGTTTGTTGTCCTTTGTCGAACTTATGACTATGCCGAAGATGAGTAAAAGTTGAAGCTTTTTCCTTCTACCCTCAAGGATGCAGCACTACGCTGGTTCATGGGGTTACTTGGAAACAATATCACCACTTGGGATCAGATGCAACAAGCCTTTAACAACAAATACCGGGACTACTGTAGGTCCAAAGAAATGAAGGGAGAAATCTTTTGGATGACCATGGGAAATGATGAGTCTTTAGAAGACTATGAGGAAAGGTTCCATCTTAGTTATAAACGGGCCAAGTGCACACTTGACCCTGAATCTCTGAAATTGGCTCTACTTCGAGGAGTCTCTGAGGACCTTCTAGACACCCTTCACTTGCTAGCTGGAGGAGACATCTACCAACTACCCTATGAGAACATAAAGACTGTGTTTAGAAACCATTCTAGGGCAACTCAGAAAAGCGGTAGGGGGAATCCAATTTCAGCTAGTATCACCTTCTCCAAGCACGAGTTTGCTAATCAGATGGAAGACCTCAAAAGTGAGATGAGACAGACTATTGCCATGCAACTTGATACTTTCTGAATCCAGCAAAATAAAGAGGAAGCTGAGAGGGCTTTGGCCATTTTCTGTCCTAGATGTACGAGGAAGCACCCTAAGAACGAGTGTCCATTGCACTCAGTAGAGGTATTCTTCATTTGTGACGAAGACCACCCCACAAAACAATGCCCAACCTTACCCAGATTTAAAGCCATGTACCTAGGGACTGAGGCAACCGCTAAACCTCTCTACTTCCTCAACCAAACGAGGCTGCATGGGCCCAGACCTTACTAGCAGGGGATGCAAGGGACATCCCAAGCTTATTATAGCCCCAATCAATCTGCTCACATACCTTCTTGGGGTCCCCCTACTCATCCTTCTTGGTACGCACCTCCTTTGTGGTCTTATCCATCTCAATACCATACTCAACCTACTGCTCATTCGTTTCCCTCACATGTCTAGCCTCAGCCTCAATGGAATTCACCTCAGCAGGGGTGGAGGCCATAATACAACTCTCATCCTGCCATTTTGCCTCCACCACCGACTCAACCACAACCATTACCTCCTACTCCTCCAAGACAACCCCAGATGCCTGCCCAACCAAACCCAAACCCCAACAACAGACAAGCCCAACAGGTATACACTAGGGAGACAACATGTCCTATCTATGCTGTGGAGATCCAGGAGATCAACCTGCGATCTTGGAAGGTCCTTCCAGATCGCCAAATTCCTCCCTTGGACGATGAGGAAGAAAAACAGGAAAGTGAACCCAAAGCCATTCCACCCTTTCCTGAGCGACTAACAGAAACCACGCAGCCAAACCTAGAGGAGACTGAGCTTCTGGGAGAACTTAAGTAGTTGTGTGTGAAAATACCCCTTCTCTAAGCCATAAAAGATGTACCGATATACAAGAAATTGATCAAGGAGACGTGTTTCAGGCACCCAGACAGGCGCAAGAGAGATGCCCAGACTATCAATGTCATAGGACAATTGTTCGATCTGATGTTGGGGCAAGTAATCTGTCCAAAATATTTGGACCTTGGGACTCCTGTAGTTGATGTCCACATCAATGGCACAATAATCCCCCATACCTTGATTGATCTAGGGGCTGCCATTAATGTGATGACCAGGGACACTATGCTTAAACGCAACCTTTAGAGTTCCTTGAGTAAGACCTCGACAGTGTTGTAGTTAGCAGACCACTCCACCGTGACTCCCTAAGGGATTGTGGAAGATGTTTTGGTCTCTATTGACTCTTGGGAGTACCCTGCAGACTTCTTGGTCCTTCAGCCAAAGGTGAAACTCACTAGATACCCCCTCATTCTGGGTAGGCCTTGGCTAGCTACTGCAGATGCTTACATCAGTTATCGAGCTGGAAGCATGACCATCAAGAATGGGCCTATGTCTAAGCAGCTAGTCCTCTATCCTCCTGCCCAACCTCTACTAGAACATGACTTACCACTCTAGTTGGAAGAAGGAGATCAAGATGAGGTCCACTCTGCACATTTGTGCACAATAGAAACCACCAGGGGAGGCCCTCAAACCGAGGATGACTTGATTGAGAATTTGATTCAAAATCCACCTCCTGGTGCACTATCATTAGAAGAGTTGGTGGAAGATACCCAAGCCAGTGCTTTAGTGGACTTCTGTGTGACTGATCCGACCTCTGCTATAGTTAAGACTATGGAATTTGGCCTTGAAAGAACCTTAAAGATCAGCTCCTCCTTATCTCCCTCCTAGGAGAAGGAGCTTTATAGCTTATTGAATAGCCATTTGGATACTTTCGCTTGGAGCTATAAGGAGATGAAAGGAGTCCAACAGTCGGTCTGTACCCATCACATCTACATTAAAGAGGATTGTAAACCAGTCAGGTAGCCTCAGAGGAGAATGAATCCATCCCTTAAAGACATCGTGAAGGAAGAATTGCAAAAATTGCTGGATGCAGGATTCATATACCCTATCTCTAATAATGAGTGGGTCTCACCTTTAGTGCTTGTGCCCAAGAAAAACGGGAAGTGGAGAATCAGTGTAGATTATCAAGAAATTAACAGAGCCACCAAGAAGGACCATTTCCCTTTGCCTTTCATAGATCAAGTGTTGGATGGACTAACAGGGAAGAAGTGATTTTCTTTCCTAGATGGGTTTAGCGGGTATAACCAGATTCAAATCAGTCTGGAGGACCAAGATAAAACCACCTTCACTTGTCCATGGGGTACCTTTTCCTACCAAGTCCTTCCCTTTGGGTTGCGCAATGTTCCTGCCACTTTCCAAAGAGCAGTATTGAGCATATTTGCTAAACTAGTTCATGATTCGGTGGAAATCTATATGGATGACTTCACTACTTATGGGTCCAACTTCCAAGAAGCATTGACTAACCTGGGAAAAGTTTTAGCCAAGTGTATTGAGATGAACCTGTCCCTCAGTCCCGAAAAATGTGAATTCCTAATGACTGAAGGGACTGTGCTAGGTCATACCATTTCTCAGCAAGGATTTACAGGTGGATCCTAACAAGATCGCTATCATCCAAAAGGTTCCACCTCCTCAAAAGGTCAGAGATGTTCAGAGTTTTCTAGGCTTGGCCAGGTATTATAGAAGATTCATTAAGGATTTTAGTAGGCTAGCTTCGCCATTGTTTAGTCTCTTAGGGAAAGATGTTGAGTTTAAATGGAATGATGACTGCCAAGGGGCTCTGGATGAGTTGAAAGATAAGTTGGTGTCCGCCCCGATCTTGAGAGGTCCAAATGGGGCCCTACCATTCCACATCCACACTGATGCCTCAAACAAAGCCATAGGGGCAACCTTAGGAAAAGTTGAGGAGAAACTTCCATATGCCATATACTTTGTTAGCAAAAACCTGTCCAAGACAAAGATGAACTATACTGTAACCGAGAAGGAGTTCCTAGCCATAGTCCATTCCCTAAACAAGTTCAGACACTACATCACTGGTTATCAAACATTCGTACACATGGATCATGCTGCAATTAGATATTTAATGAATAAGCCTGATGTGAATGCTCATATCATTAGATGGTTACTTTTGTTGTAGAAATTTGATTTGACTATCGTTGACAAGCCATGTAAGGAAAATGTTGTTGCTGACTTCCCATCTAGATTGGATTTTCCTACAGGTGAAGAAGGGATAGTGGATGACCAGATGCCGGATGAAAACTTGTTTGCTATCTCAGTACTCTCTCCATGGTTTGTTGATATAGCAAATTACTTTGTCTCAGTACAGTTCCCTCCACATCTATCCTCAAAGGAGAAAAGCAAAATCGTGAGGAAGAGTGCCACATTCACTTGGATCGAGGGCAAACTGTTTAAACTTGGCCCAAATCAGATCTTGACGCATTGTGTTAGGGAAGAGGAAGTCTTTGAAATCCTCCTAACCTGTCATGATGGACCCTGTGGAGGCCACTTTGCAGCGAAAAGGACTGCCTTCAAAATTTTACAGGCAGGCTACTATTGGCCTACTCTTCATCAAGATTTCAGAAGATACATCGGTCAATGTGACCGATGTCAAAGGATGGGGAAACCGACTCCAAGGGATGAAATGCCCCTCCAAACTCAAGCGAACTTCGAGCCATTTGAGAAGTGGGGCATGGATTTCATGGGTCCTATCAATCCTCCTTCAAAGCAGAGGTCTTACATCATTGTGTGCACTGACTACCTGACAAAGTGGGTAGAAACAACGACAATCAAGACAACGACAGAAGAGAAAGTAGCTGAGTTTTTAAGGGAAAATATCTTCTACAAGTTTTGCTACCCAAGAGAGTTAGTCACTGATCAAGGAAGCCAGTTCACCTCTAACTTGATTGAAGACCTGCTTGCTCATCACAAGATCAAGCACAAAACTTCCATGTTAAGAAACCAGCTCAAGAAAAGATAGAAAAGATAGATCAATGCCTTAGAATTCAGCCTCTTCAAGGAGCAACCTCCTTTACATTACATAAATGAACAATTATTGGATGATACAAATGAAAAGACCTCCTTTCTATATATAGGAGTCTAAGGGGTCATAACATAATCAGAGCCTACATAACAATAATAATGTA
>APFE031547731.1:100098-178043 GCA_000404065.3 Pinus taeda
TACCATAAAAATTGATTTGGTTCTAAATATGAAGATGCAATACATACCTTTTGTAACAGTTGTACACCATGTAGATCAAAATATTGCTCCATCTGAAGTATCCAATTTACCAGATCCTTGCCATCAAACTTCCTCATCTTGATTTTTCTTTATTTTAGGAGCTCGATCTTGAAACGACTGTAACTCTGTACTTTTCGATATTTAAGTTATGAAATTGTGACTTGTAGTATCCCTCTGCGTCCTCTTTCCAATGCCACCAGTCTGATCCAAATTGGATTCTCCAATGAAGAGTTATGTGAAATCTCCCACATTGACCTGATTATAGACTAGTTCAGTAGAGCGAACTTGTACAACATGCCACATGTCACTGTTTTGACCTTTAGCTCTGATACCATATAAAAGAAACTATAGTTCGTCCTCTTTCTTCACCTTTTTACAAAATTTCAATCTAATGCTCAGAGAAAAAGTTATGACGATTTTCCCCAAGTCACCTGTTTGGAATGTAATTCAGGAGTCTGCAAAAAGACCAACTTCCTCAGATCATATCTCTACACTTATAGCGCAAAATGCTCTGAAATTCAGATCCGAGATTTAGTGTGATGTCTTCTCAAATGGGTTTTCTTTTCAACTTCTGAAACGTTGTAGAAAAAAGTTATAGCGAAAATTCCAGGATGACCTGTTTGGAGCAGCGAAACCCTAGAATCCAAAGCTTTGATACCAAATTTTATGGAACCAGCTCAAGAAAAGATAGAAAAGATAGATCAACGCCTTAGAATTCAGCCTCTTCGAGGGGGAAACCTCCTTTACATTACATAAATGAAAAATTCTTGGATGATACAAATGAAAAGACCTCCTTTCTATATATAGGAGTCTAAGGGGTCATAACATAATCAGAGCCTACATAACAATAATAATGTAAGGGCACAATAATAACACTATGGGCACTATATGGGTACATCAATATAATAAGTGGGTTGTACTAATAACAATAAGGGTTACGCTAGTAGTATAGGGGCCTAATTAGATATTTAATGAATAAGCCTGATGTGAATGCTCATATCATTAGATGGTTACTTTTGTTGCAGAAATTTGATTTGACTATCGTTGACAAGCCAGGTAAGGTTAATGTTGTTGCTGACTTCCTATCTAGATTGGATTTTCCTGTAGGTGAAGAAGGGATAGTGGATGAAAAGATGTCGGATGAACACTTGTTTGCTATCTCAGTACTCTCTCCATGGTTTGTTGATATAGCAAATTACTTAGTCTCAGCACAGTTCCCTCTGCATCTATCGTCAAAGGAGAAAAGCAAAATCTTGAGAAAGAGTGCCACATTCACTTGGATCAGGGGAAACCTGTTTAAACTTGGCCCAAATCAGATCTTGAGGCATTATGTTAGGGAAGAGGAAGTCTTTGACATCCTCCTAACCTGTCATGATGGACCCTGTGGAGGCCACTTTGCAGTGAAAAGGACTGCCTTCAAAATTCTACAGGCAAGCTACTATTGGCCTACTCTTCATCAAGATGTCAGAAGATACATTCGCCAGTGTGACCGATGTCAGAGGATGGGGATGAAATGCCCTCCAACCTCAAGTGACCTTTGAGCCATTTGAGAAGTGGGGCATGGATTTTGTGGGTCCTATCAATCCTCCTTCAAAGCAGAGGTCTTACATCATTGTGTGTATTGACTACCTGACAAAGTGGGTAGAAACAAAGGCAATCAAGGCAGCGACCAAAAAGAAAGTAGCTGATTTTTTAAGGGAAAATATCTTCTGCAAGTTTGGCTACCCAAGAGAGTTAGTCACCGATCAAGGAAGCTAGTTCACCTCTGACTTGATTGAAGACTTGCTTGCTCATCACAAGATCAAGCACAAAACTTCCACCCCATATCATCCACAAGCAAATGGGTAGGTGGAAGTCACTAATAGAGCTTTGGAAGAGATTTTGACTAAGGTGGTGAGCAGCAACAAAAATGATTGGGCAGATTGCCTTGTTGAGGCTACCTGGGCCTACAACAGTACTTGGAAAACTATAACAGGATTCACACCTTATGAGTTGGTCTACGGGAAGAAAGTTTTGTTGTCCATAGAGTTCGAATACAACACATTGAGGGTGGCAGCTCAGCTGGACTTAGATCTCAGCCATGCTCAACGTGAAAGATCACTGCAATTGAATGGATTAGATGAACAGAGAATGCAGGCCCTCCTCCACTCAGAAGTAGTTCAACTACAGAGGAAGATATGGCATGACCGACACCTCAATGAAAAGCAATTCCAGCCAAGAGATTGGGTGCTGCTGTATGACTCAAGGTACAAGGATTTCAAAGAGAAGCTGAGGACAAGATGGCTAGGACCATATGCAGTGGAGAAATGTAATGACAATGGTTCAGTTCTTATCAGGACCACTGATGAAGAAGCCATCCACGTGCTTGTCAATGGGCATCGATTGAAAATCTACAAGAAACCTCTTTCGAGGCGGGAATTCATCGAAACTTTGGAAAAATCAGTGCTAGTAGTGGAGCAAAGCTCTGCCCCTATTCCACCCACACTTTGATCATAAAAAAAAAAAAAAAAATAGAAATAAAAAGATGCTTGGGTGAAAACCTTTCTGAGGCGCCCAGGGCAATCAGTGAGGGTGAAAACCTCATGGAGGTGCCCCAGCTGTCTCTAGAGAAATAAAAAAAAAATGTGGAATAAAAAGATCCTTGAGTAAAAACCTCTTTGAGGCACCCAGGGAAGATAGCAAGCATGAAAACCTCATTGAGGCACCCTAGCTGTCATATTAAAAAAAAAAAAAAAAAGAGAAAGAAAGAAAAAACAAGAAAAAAAGAAAAAAAAAACAGGACTAATCTTTGTGAAGTAATTGCAGGTTGCAGGGAATACATTACAAGAAAGGAGGGGCACACAAAACAAGGACAAGGGTCGGTACTAGGCTCCAGGACATCCCTTTAGAAACCCCCTCCATGGCCACTCAACTCTCCAAGGATTTGGTCACATTCGGGTCAAGATTGGGCCTTCTACTGGAAGTTCTGGGCTTTCTACGAGAAGTTCCAAGATTTTCTACAGGAAGTTCCAGGCTTTTCTGCAGGAAGTCCTGAATTTATACAGGAAACATCTTGTAGAACCTTCAGACGAGCCAAATTCAAATTTTGAAAGGGAATTTGATGGTTGGGATCAGTTTGTTAGGCCTGCAGCCACCCCTCTATTCAATCTGACACCATGTGGTGCCCTGTTCCATCTCTTGACACCTCCGTCACCCACCTGGTTGTGTGTTCCTACATAGTCATTTCAGAAAATGGCCCTGCTCATTTACCCTGCATCCCAGGAGGAGAAGTATCTACAGGACATCCTACAGGAATCCTGTAGTAGCTCCCTCTGGAGCACATACTTTGGAGGCAAGGGCAGCTGAAATCCACACAGGGAACAAGAAAAAAGGGCTCATCTTGAACGTGAACACCTCCTCGACAGCTGAGATCAGACAGAACCTGTGCTTGCAGCATTTATCATTGAAATATCGGGTTCCAAAGCCATGCATGCAGCTTCAACAAATGGAAGAATGAGTGCTAGCACCCGTGCACAACGCAACAGCAAGCGAGGCAGTGATTCCAAGGTCCAAAATCTGCATAGCACGTCCACGGCCACGCAGGTAAGTGTCTAACCTCGTTCGTCAATTGCATGAACTATACTTCGAAAAAATTGCATGTCTGTGAGAATGGGTGGATTGAACGAATTCAGTGGCTAGTCAACTAGCTGCCCTCAGCCAATTACACCGCTTCGGGGGATTCGAACGAGCTCAGTTACATTTAGACTCACCAACGAGCCATGTAGCCGACACGTGTGGAGTGTCCAGTCAGTGAAAATCAGTGGACTGACAGTGGTGGTGGTGGTTAATGGTAGAGGGGAGGTAATGGTGGCCAGGGACACGCAGGAGAATGATGACCATGACGATGGATAATGGTTCGGTCCAGCCACCTCACCCCCTCACCACAAATTGCGTCACAGTTCAAAATTCTTGGCTAAAAGGCTCGCACATCTACTGTTCACTCACATTTGCAACGTCTTGGCCAAAGTACTCATCCTCTGCTTCCACAATCCGTTAACCCCGAGCTTTCCGGCCAGTTTCGAAGTTCTCCCACGTCCCGAGCTCGTTCAGAAGTGTAGTTACATCCTCCAGAAGCTGGCAAGCATCCTACAAGAAGAAGTTCTACAGGAAGTACAACACAGCCTCCTGGAACAAAGAAACCTGAGCTTTCCTTCAACAAATTTGGAGTTCTGAAAGAGGTAGGCTCGAAAAACACTTTCCCTACATAGTATATTTTGAAAGGTGGTGAATTGAACTATTTGAAGTAGGGATATTAGAGACAAGTCTGCCTATGGGTCAAGAATAGCAGTTTGCCTGTGTAATTACACAGAAATTCTCAATCGGGCCTGCGTCAACGTTCTCCTCCAAGGTTCCTGTGAAAAATTTCCCCTGTAGAAAAGATAAAGCACTGAGAGGGCTAGCCTGTATATAAAAATTTGAAGTTGCACGTTTGCATGTATGCTGGGAGTAAAAAAATTGAAGCTTTGTACCCTGTCTGTGGAAACAAAACTTCCCCACCATACACAGACAATCGAGTTCAGGCAATAAAAGCATTAGAACCAGGGAGTTGGTGCGGAGCTGAACTATAAACACCTGAGAAATCCCTTCTCGAAGTTTGAAGGAGGAAAACAGAAAACAACACTCCCTTTCTTCTCAGAGCATTTAAACAGAACACTCCCACCATGCCAGGAGGGTTTATTAGGAAGGAACCCTCGGATTCCAGAAAATTGCATGAACATCCCACAATAGTGGACCTCTTCACCCATGCTAACTGGATGGAATTTTGTGACAAAATTCAGGGACATGATGATGAAATAATAGAAGAATTCTTGATGTCCCTGCAACCTAAACCAAAGACTCTGGCCACTGTGAATTTCAAAGGGTTGACCTTAAAGCTTGCCCCTGAACTCATTAATCGAGTCACTAACCTGCCATTGGGGATACCCTGGAGCAAAGAGGAGAGAGCATTAGGCCAAAAAGAAAAGAAAGAATTCTTCCTACTAGAGGAACAGTTTGCAGAAGATAAGAACAAGGTAAGGAGGGCCAGTTTACATCCTCTGTGGAGCGGAGCCAGTCTCCAAATTATGAAATACATTACCTGTGAGGGGCAGTTCAATATTGTTTACGACTATCATTTCCGGTTGCTAAAAGAACTAAGACATGGGCTGGATTTACCCCCAGAGCAGAAGTTAAGCATCCCCTATTTTCTCTTTCAATCATTGATTTAATGTGGCACAAAATTGAAAGAGGGGACCCCAGATCAGCTATCCCATCATGGGCTCATCAAGCGTTTGGTAGAGAATGGCCTCCATACCTACACTATCCCCCTCTCCTGGGAAAGTTTCTGCAATATGTCCAAAGATGATGATATAAGAATTCTGGCCGAGGAACTCACCTCATCCAGCAGTGAAGAAGGGAAACACCTTGAAGCCGGAGAGAAATCTAGTGGCAAAGAAACACAGGCCAAACCACCACAAAAAGAGTAGAAGGAGAAACAAGGAAAATGCCAAGTTACGGAACCTAAAACTGTGGAAGGACCAATGGCACAAACACCCAGGGAGAAATGACTGCAAAGTAGAGTAGAGAGGAATGAAAAAGCCCAAATAAAGGAGATCACAACCAAGGTAACCAAACAAGAGCTAAAAGGAAAGACACATACAGCCAAACAGGCCAAAACAGTTTCTACAGGAAGTCCAAAAATAGTTTCTACAGGAAGTCCAAAAATAGTACAAGAAGCCTGAAAATAGTTAACACAGGAATTTCTACAGGAAGTATGGAAGCAGAGCAGAAAAAGGATAAATCACCTGAGATCTTGGCCATGGAGGCAGCAACAATGCTGGCTATCTTAAGCACAACCCGATAGCAAAAAGGGAAGAGAAAAATGGAGCCTTCTATGTATTTTAAGGCAAGAAGAAGCATGCAGATAAAAATTGGCAGACCCCAGCCACAATCAAAAGAACCAATTACGATTGTGGACACCCCAATTAAACAGTAGGAAAGGTTTCCTCCAAAGGCATCCATCATCTATGAACGGGGAAGCTCGAAGACATCCACCTAGAAGGAAAAGGTTAAAATGTTGGACACAAAGACCTCTCTACAGGATGCTGAGACAATTCTATAGGATATGTTGGCTAGACTAAAGGAGACTGAAGAGTTGGAAGAAAAGGCAGCTACATCATCCCAGGAGGAGGAAAGGACTAATAAAATTAAGGAACCAAGCCCCTAGCCCAACCTGGGCTCTTACTATAACTTGCTTGAGGCGGGAAGGATAATCCCCCAAAAATTTGAAGTGTCGCTCTTCTTTGCACAGGAGGAAGAGAGAGTGACAACCCACACTTGGATGGAAATGACCAAGTCCAAGGGTGTGGCAGATATAGGTCCCTTGGAGGAACAACTCAAAGAGGCAAGGAAAGAATTGGCTTTGGTACGGCATGTAGAAAGCAGCCAGCAGGCCAAGCTACAAGAAGAAAATGAGCTGCTCAAATAGCAGCTACAGTTACAGGGACACCTTATGGAAGATAGGCCACACATCTTGGGAGAACAACAACAACAAGAGGAGCCCACAACAGACAGAGAAACCACTGATGAATAGTAGAAGAGAGATGGGTTGCAAGCTGACATAGAGGCACTGACTAGACAACTACAGGAAAAGGAATTGCAAGCAGCACAAGAGATACAGTCTCTAAGGAAACAGGTGCAAGAAAAGGAGGCCCAACTGGCCTACATGGCTAGCTGGGCAGAGGAGGCAATACAGTGTAGACAACCTACCAAATCATATGCTTTATACCTCAAGGAACACTGGTTGCAGTTCCAGATCAACACTTTGGCCCAAAGGGGCATTACTCCATTTCAAAACTACTACCAATTCATGGCTTTATGTGACATCAGTTCATCAGAGGACAAGGCCAAACTATCAAAGTTTTACCTACACAGCTTGGTCCTTCCCAACATGAACTCATGGGACCCCAACGCTGCACTAGGAGATGTGTAACTTATGGCCATGGCCTCTTGACTAAGTCATGAAGAAAAGAAAGCAGTAGAGGTCTGAAATGTTATGGACAGGGAATTGAAGGAACCACTAACGATAAGAGTAGAGCCAGAAGACCCCTCAACACTGATACACACCCACCAGCACTTGGAAAATAATTCCCAGGCCCTACCAGATTACGTTGACCATCAAGCCCAAGCCATAGCCCATTTTGAGGACATGGAGAGGCTATTGGGGAATGACTGTGTTCATGCCTACACCCGGAGGTGGAACAAACTTCCCCACAACCTAAAAATTAGAGAATACCACACCCCAACAAGGATGATAAAAGCCTTGGCGAGAGTACCCCTCTACAAACAATCAATGCAGAATCTTTAGGCAAACTGGATCGGCCTAAAATTCAGTCCTCCCTTGCTTTTGGGGTTGTTAAAGGGATTCAAAGAAGAGGAGGAACACAGGCAGTGGGAAGAAGTGGAAAGCAAAGCAGGATTTCATGACCGTAAAGAAGATATCACTTCAGAGGCCTGGGATGTGAGGGAGGTGGTCAAGGCTATCAAGGATGATGAGTTGGATTAGTTGCTAGAGGACGAGAAACCCATTTAGCAGGGGGGTGATGATGAGCCCCAGAATTGGGTAAATTATTGGGCTCATTTTGCATAATTGTTCTTGATCAATCCACCATTTTTCATAGTTTATGCATGTTTTTTGAGTATGTTTATGTTAATTGAACGAATGAGGGTGGTCAGTTTACCAAGAAGGCTAATATGTGGTTATTTCAGGTTTTTGGACAAATTTTGGAACAAAGCCAAGCAATTATGAGCTAAATGATAGCCAAGCATGAAGGAACAAGGGTGAGGATTCGTAGGGAGGATGTCTCTTGCATTAAATGTCCCTTCCTCAAAATCTCCACCCTCAACTCGAAGCTCAGCAGGCCACCAAAACGAATCCTAAAGGCAATCGAGCAGCTTGGTGCAAAGTGATTGTTTACTGGCAGTTGGAGCAGCTGAGCCCCTTGAGTTAAGGAGGGCTGTTGAGGCCCCTCGTAGGAAAAAATAGGAAGGCTTTCAGCCTTCGTAGTTTACTTTTTTGGATTGTTGTTATATTGCACTAGGGTGCTACTATTTCTGAGCTCATTTTCGTAGCTACTATTGTATAACTTTCTTATGAACATGGTTATTTTTGAGTAATGGAAAGAAACTTTGTTTGGCACCAGTTCTAAGTTTTTTTAGGAGCCTATAGCTCTTGGGGTTGGGCCCAACCCATGTGCCAAGGCTTCCTTCATGTACTGTTATTTGTTTTTATGTCTTTGCAAATTAATTTATGTTAAGTAGATCAACATCTTGCTGGTTATATAGGTCATGGTTGATGATTAGATAGGCTTTTTATGTTTAGATTTAGTTGATAGATTAGTAATAGGGGAGATCTCCAGAAAAAGGCCATCAAGCACCTCTGATCTCACCTCTCCCTCAGTGGGATCGTGCGTTGGGACAAAGGTGACATTGCTGCCAACAAAAACACTGTCTTTGCTTCACCATGCAAATAGTAGTGTTGGATTCTTGTTGCCGAACTTGATATCAGTTTTGATTGCATGCTTAGGGTTATGATTGCTTAGTTGCATAGTTATTTCTTCTGATTCCATTGCAATTAAACTTCTATTCCATTTCTCTGCTATTATCTAGGTCAGAATAGACTAACATAACTAGGTCTTTGATTTTCCAAGTGTTTGGTTTTCCAGTTTGAAAAAAAACTTGTAGAGCTCCTGTTATCCATCTTTATTTTCCCATACTCCATCAACTCCACTTGCTCCATCCTCCACTTAGAACCCTTACCTTACATTTGCCTCATTCGCTTACTTTGCCATGATTCTCATCTTTTTATGCAACATCGTTTCATCCCTCCTTGAACAAATCTAACCATCCACACCACTCCTCAACTCCATCCACCAAGTCTTTAACCTCCTCATACCCCTATCTCACCTCCATACTCATTCCTCCACCTTTTTGCCTCCATCAATTCTCCAGAATCCCATTTCTGAACATCCTGTAGAAAGTTACAGACATCCTGTAAAAATTCCAGAACATCCTGTAGAACCCCTGTAGACTTCCTGTAGAAGCTCACGAAAGTGGTTTCTTGAAAGCCAAACTCTGTGAAACTCTTCGGAAGGGTGCTAGGGACCCCTTAGGCCCTCTCTAAACCTTCCCAACCTCCTGCAAGCATTTTCTCTCACCGATCCACCTCTTCACAGTCAAAGACAGTGAAAGCACGTGCATGATAAATCTGACAACTTAATCAAAAATACAAAAAGATGTTTTCTTCAAATAGTAGTTTAGACACATGTATTTTACCTCCCTAGAAGTAATGGCATCTCTTTCAGTAGCTTGCATCCTCTTTGTCGCATCAGTCAGGCTAGCTGGTAAAATTAGGGTTTGCTACGGTTTGCATTTCCTTTCAGTGTTTCAGTTTCTTTCTGCAAGTAGATTAGCTTCCCTTTAGTTAGCTTTCATCCATCAGTTAAAAAGCTTCTTCTCAGAGCTCATAGAAGTTGGCTTAAGCCCCTAGCAGACTTGTGCCATCTGAGCAAGTGACAAATGCGGCAAGAGCTAGTACTTGTGCATACAACACCGTCACTTCCAAGTTGTTACGAACTACCGGGTTGATATAAAGCAAAGAAGGGAGTCCCATGAGTTGCAGCATTATTGCTGCAATACTGGAGCCCACCAGTAGTCAAACCAGAAGGAACATTATAGGATGTAATGGTCTCTATAGATTCTTTTGGGTATACCCAACAGATTTTCTGATCATCAATCCTAGAAACTGGATAGATGGACATTCCCTAATTCTAGGAAGACCTTGTCTAGCAACCCCAAATGCTTACATAAGCTGTCGAACAGGCAGCATGACTATTGCAAGAGGAAGTAATGTGAATAATTTAGCCTTGTATCCTCTAGCTCAACCAATTTTAACAATAATAAAAACTAGAAAATAACCTGTATCATATCTAACTGAAAACATTAGATCACCACTAACTATAGAATATGCTCTCAAATTCAAGGATCAAACAGAAGATAACATCATTAACACTCACATTAACCAACTAGATGTTGTATCCCATCTAAAGTGTCACATGATCAAAGTATCCCTAGATAACGAATTTGAAGAAGATCCCTTGAAAGATATTAACGAACAGTCAATACCAATAACTGCTATTTATAATAGCAAAACCATAGAAATTGAGCTAGGGATAAACTTAAATATCAACAAAAACCTAATTGCTGACCATGAGGAAAAGCTTCTTCAACTTCTGAGAAGATATAAAGAGGCTTTTACATGGGATTACCCATACAGGAAAGGGATTGATCCCCAATTATGCATGCACCACATCTATACAGAGAAAGATGCTAAGCCCATTCGACAACCTCAACGGAGGTTAAACCCTCACCTTAAAGATATTGTTAAAGATGAACTACAAAAATTGTTATATGTAAACTTCATCTATCCAATATCTGATAGTGAATGGGTCTCTCCATTAGTAGTGGTGCCTAAAAAGAATGGAAAGTGGCGTATATGTGTTGACTATATAGAGCTTAATAAAGCAACCCAAAAAGACCATTTTCCCCTTTGGTTCATTGACCAGGTCTTGGACACATTGGCAGGAAGAAAATTAATTTCTTTCCTAGATGGCTTTAGTGGCTACATTCAAATTCAAATTGCCCCTGAAGACCATGATAAAACTACCTTTACCTACCCTTTGGGGACATTTTCTTACAGGGTCTTACCTTTTGGGCTGTGCAATGCACCTACCACTTTTCAGAGGGCTATACTCAGCATTTTCTCAGATCTGATAAATGAAAGACTCGAGGTATACATGGACGACTTTACACCCTATGGAGACGACTTCGAGTTGGAATTACAAACACTAGAGAAACTTCTGCGAAGATGCATTGCTACCAGGCTCTGTTTAAGTCATAAAAAATGCCACATGATGATGACTGAGGGCCTCATCTTGGGCCACTATATCTCAACAACTGAAATTCAAGTAGATCCAGCAAAAATTCAGATAATTCTTTTAATATCTACCCCTTCCACACAAACTGAGGTACATAGTTTCTTGGGACTTTTTGGATATCGTAGAAAATTTATAAATAATTTCTCTCAAATTGCTACACCACTATATGCATTAATAGGAAATATCGATTTCATTTGGACTGACAAATGTGACATTGCTTTTGAATATTTAAAATGGCTTGTATCAACAAACCTAGTATTACAGGGCCCAAACTGGGATTTTCCATTCCAGATTTCATCCGACACTTCAGATACAGCCGTTGGAGCAGTTCTAAGTCAAGAGGAAGATAAGAAGCCATATGCAATATACTACATCAACAAAAATCTATCTCCTGCTGAATTAATTTATCGAGTGACTGAAAAAGAATTTTTGGCTGTAATCTACGCTATTAATAAAGTTAGACATTATATAATAGGATACCCCATGGTTTTGTATACAGATCACTCCGCTATTAAATATCTAGCTAATAAAACTGTTACAAATGGAAGAGTGACAAGATGGTTGATCCTTTTGCAGGAATTCGACATGACAATCAAAGATCGACCAGGAAAGGAGAATCCAGTAGCAGACTTCCTTTCATTAATGACAAAGACAAATGAATCAATAGCAGTACAAGACTAGTTCCCTGATGAAGACTTATTCGTTCTCACCTTGAAAATACCATGGTACGTGGATGTCGCAAACTACCTAGTAGTGGGAAAATTACCCAAGCACCTGACGTCCAATGAAAGAAAACAAATAGTACAACGTAGCACTTGGTTCTCCTAGATCAGAGGATATTTATTCCATATAGGGGCCGATATGCACATTCGAAGATGTGTTAAGGAAGACAAAATCTTTGACATCCTGAAAGCTTGCCATGATGGGCCTTGCAGTGGACATTTTGTAGACCGCAAGATTGGTCACAAAGTCTTACAGATGGGATATTATTGGCCACCATTTTTAAGGACGTCAAGAAGTTTGTCCATGCATGCAACAGTTGCCAAAGAATGGGACACCCTGGGAAACTTGATGAGATGCCCCTACATCCATAGTTAGTCATTAAACCATTAGAAAAATGGGTGTTAGATTTCATTGGTCCAATTAACCCATCACCTAATCAAAAGACATACATACTAGCTGCAATAGAATATGTCACTAGATGGGTGGAGGTAGAAGCATTATCAAGGGAAATGGATGACTCAGTAATCCACTTTCTTTTCCAACTATTCAAGTGATATGGCTTTCCTAGAGAAATAATCACGAATGGAGGGCCACATTTTATAGGCCATAAGATTATTGCAACATTAAAGAATCATCATATCATGCACATAATCACAATTCCATACCACCCACAGGCAAATGGCTAGGTAGAAAATACCAATAAAGTAATTGAGGCAATACTCACATAGACGTGACTGGGCTACCCAACTGCCAGAAGTCCTGTGGGCATACCGCATGACATGGAGAAATACCATGGGATATTCCCCATACCAGCTAGTTCCCCATATCGGCTAGTGTTTTACAAGGAACCTATCTTCCCAATCGAATTTGAAATTCAGACATTGAGGATAGCTCAAGAGATAGGCTTGGACTTAAATGAAGCACAGATTAATAGGCTACATCAAATCAATGAATTAGATGAAATCTGGCTATCAGCTCTTTAGCACACTACACTGATCCAACAACAAAGAGCGAAATGGCATGATGCCCTTATCATGAAGAAGATCTTCCACAAAGGAGATTGGGCACTCTTGTATGATTCTAGGTTCTAGGATTTCCTAGGAAAACTCCACACCACATGGTTAGGCCCTTATGAGATACAAGAGGTGCATGATAATGTCACCCTACCATTAGCCACCATTGATGGGTCTGACTACTCTTTTAAAGCGAATGGACATCATGTATGACTCTATCACAAACCGCTTACCAGGAAATCATTTTGTCAACAATTACGAGAATATTCCACCATACAAATTCTTGCTGAGGAGTGCAACGATCCACAACATCAGTCTAGTGAAGAATTTAGTTGTTTTTGAAATTTGTACATAAAATTTCTTTTCTATTTGATTGAATTTGCTTGTATAAATTGTATATAAGTTGTTTTTCTTTCTATTGTTGTTCCCTTTAAGGAACTACTGTTGTTACCTCTAAATAACAACAATGTTCGTGTGGATTTTCTTCTTGCTATTTGATTTAAGAAATAGCTACCATTCCCTATAAGGAACAATCATTGTTCCCTCTATGGAATAGCAATTTTGTTTGTAGCTTTTCTTGTTGTTCCCTTTAAGGAACAACTAATGTTCCCTGTAAGGAACAGTCGATGTTCCCTCTAAAGGAACAACAATTTCATGTGTATTTTTTTTTTATTTCTGTTGTTCCCTCTAAGGAACAAATGTCGTTCCCTCTAAGGAACATAAATTTTGCGAACAATTTTTCATTTTTTTCTTTTTGTGTTGTTCCCTTTAAGGAACAGTTGTTGTTCCCTCTAAGGAATAGCCACTATTCCCTCTAAAATTTTCGCGTGAAATTAATTATTTTTTTTCCTTTTGATATTCCCTATAAAGAATAATTGTTGTTCTGTCTAAGGAACAGTTTTTGTTCCCTCTAAGGAACAACAATTTCATGTGTATTTGTTTTTTTGTTGTTCCATCTAAGGAACAACTACTGTTCCCTCTAAAGAATAGTTGTTGTTCCCTTTAAGGAATAGTTGTTGTTCCCTCTAAGGAACAGTTGTTGTTCCCTTTAAGGAATAGCTTCTATTCCTTCTAAGCAACATAAATTTTGCGTCCAGTTTTTTTTCCTTCTCTTTCTTGTTGTTCCTTAAAAGGAACAGCTGTTGTTCCCTCTAAGGAATAGTTGTTGTTCCCTCTAAGGAACAGCCACTGTAACTCCAAGAAACAACGATTTTTTTTGGTTTATATTTTCCTTGTTGTTCCCTACAAGGAAGAGTTGCTGTTCCCTCTAAGGAACAAAAATTTTAGCATGCATTTTACTTGTTGTTCCCTCTAAGGAATAGTCGATGTTCCCTTTAAGGAACATCACTTTTGGCGTGCAGTTTTTCTTTAAGGAACAATTGTTGTTCCCTCTAATCAATAGTTGTTGTTCCCTCTAAGGAAAAACCGTTGTCCCCCCAAGAAACAATGATTTTTTTTTGGCATGTATTTTCCTTGCTATTCCCTATAGGTAACAACTATTGTTCCCTCTAAGGAACAACAATTTCAGCATGCATTTTTACTTGTTTCTCCCTCTAAGGATCTGTCATTGTTCCCTTTAAGCAACAACACTTTTGGCATGCAGTTTTTCTTTTTTGTTGTACCCTACAAGGAATAGTTGTTATTCCCTCTATGGAACAACAATTTTCGTATGTACTTTCTTTGTTGTTCCCTACCAGGGAACAATTGTTGTTCCCTCTAAGGAACAACACCCTTTTTGTGAGTTTTTCCTTGTTGTTCCCTACAAGGAACAACACTTTTTGTGAGGTTTTCTTTTGTTGTTTCCTTTAGGAAATAACACTTTGTGAATATCATTTCTTTCCTTTGCTCACTCTTTATGATCCTCTATAGGGAAAGTATACAAATATATATGTAAGGATACAAATATGAAGTTTACCAAAACAAGCAAATCGAATATTATCATTTTTAATAAGATTGCTTTGTATTGATCGAAAAAAGAAAAGACACAACCATCTATATCACTTCACTGTCCTTATTTTCACTATAAATCCAATTGATTGATTATTTGTACCATGCTAGTTCTCCCGTAACCCATATAATTCTCACTGTTCATTATCATCAAATAAGGTTAAGGGCATACTTTTTTTCTATTGATATGTTCAAACTTATTTTGCCATCCCTACTCCTAAGGAGTGTTGAGCCACCCTCTATATATAAATAGAAGTGTTGTTCTAAACAAAAAAAATACATACTTATGTTTACTAACAATTCTATGATTTTTATAGATAGAGCATAGGGGGTCTCATCATGAGCCAACCTACCATGATCATAAGGAAACAGCGAAGTGACATTCCCACTATGACCACCACACCAGGGATATGATCCATTGGATGAATCAAGAAAAAAGTCCTTCGAACAAGAGCTTTCATTACGAGCTGGCTTGCCCATATTTTGCTCCTTCCCAATGAATGGCAATGTCTTCATCTAGTTACCAAGCCAGCACATTGGTCTCTACTCTGATATCATAATGCACTTCCCCAATTATACATAGAGGGTCATGGTTCCAAAGGGTGAAAAATCAACTCTGTTGAGGCTATAAATGCCTGTGGGCAATAGAAGCTTTGCTGGTGGTATTGAAGTCGTATTTTCAACATCAATAGTTATTATAACTCCCTTCTCTTATTTTTTATCTTTACTACAGAGAGATTATGTTCCTAAATTTTGAACCTTTATGCATGCAATATCCTTTAAAAAAATCAATCATAATAGCTTTAAAGTGGAATGATGATGGTAAAGTACTTTTCCTGTGTCATTTTCCCTTTTTCCTTTTCGAATCACCTCACCACATCTCCTCACTTATTGATAATTCTCGTTATATGCTTTGATTTCAGAACTCCAATATTTTTAGCGATCCTTTTCATTAATATGCACACCCTGCCACTTTCACCATCCCTGTACTTCGCCGCCAACACGATCTTCATTCATCCGATTGAAGGCAACCTATCATTTCAAAGGGGGGTGAGGAGAAACCTCCACTGTATAATGCATGTATGTCAGCTCTTTATTTGATCTTACAAGGAAATATGACATTCCATGATCACAGAGCATGTAGAATAATAATAAGTCTTAGTAACGGTATTTATTCTTGCAAAGTATCATCTGACATAACCATTATAACAATTTGCCATTCCATCGCTCAACTCTATCTATTGCTATGTTATCTTTGCTACACTAGTTTTTTGTAGAATTTAGGTAGTATGGGAGGAAGAACAGTACGCAAGGAGCTGCTAATACTAGCTATTTTTGATGCAGCCAGATAAATTCTAGCTCGAGCTAGGTGGACAACATACTTCACACAATTTCAAAAATGCAACGAAGCAATTGCCATTGAATTCCTACAAAATTTACAGAGCGGACAATCCATGATTAGAGGTAGGCAAATCATAGTGTCATATGATGTGATAGCTGAAGTATCTAGGTTGCCAGCAGAAGGACCCATATGGGCTAATAAGAGATTGATGTTACAGGATGCTATTGCAGTCTTTAAGGATGAAGGACAAGAGTTGATCATCAAAGGCAAAGGAGTTCGACCATCATCCCTTGGAGAATCATGGGGAGAACTAGCCACAGTCATTTAGAATTTTATTACATGTGACAGATGAAAAGACATGGTAAGGTCGCGTCAACTTAAACTCTTAGCAGTCTTGAAACAAAAGTGTTTTGTGAATTTACCTACATATTTTAATTTTCTACTGCATGACTCCACTGAAAGGATAAAAAATCTTGACACATAGAAACCATTGTAATTCACCACTATTTTATTAGAGTAATAGTGAGTTACAACCTCGCCCAGCAACAATCAAGTTGGGAGGAATTAATATTTGCTATTGAAGGGGGTTTAGCTCTGCTTGTGCCTAACCCTGTTCCAAAAAGGAAGAGGACTACCCTTACAGCAAACATTCCCCAAAAGTGCAGACATTCTGCTAGGCTGAGGACAAACTTAGGGGCGGCCGAAAACCCCTAGGTCAGTATTTGCTAGCCCTTAGAATTGTCTAGCCCAGGAAGTGAACAACACTTGCAGATAGAAGGCTAGGATAACCATGAATTGCACCATGAGGAAGAATCAGGGCATTCTGGAGATGAAGAAAGAAATGAATCAGAACTCCCCTCAACATCAAATACAAGTCCCCTAGGAAATTTATTGCACGATATAGAATTGGCCCAAATCCTGGCCAATATGGATGATTTCATATAGCCCGAAATCCTGCTTAATTTTAACATTGGAGCAACCCAATTTTTAGAGAACTCTGGCCATGATAGAATTATATCAAAAAATGTAAGTTGTGAAGCAAAAATAAGGGCAGAGGCCACTCAAGAAGAGGTAAACCAACCTGGTGATATGCCCCAGGGGAACCCAGTCAGGTAGCCCTAAATACATAGAATAAAGGCCAAATAGAAGAAATATAAATAAATCAGGAAGAGGACACAGTTCTTTTAGAAAAAAGCTAAGATGAGCAACCAGGCTCCCTAGAAGTAGAGACGATTAATAGAATAGTGACTCCTCCTAAAAAGCATAGAGACAAAATTAAAAAGCTTAGGAAGGAACAACAGAGGCTGTGGAAAACAGTAAAAAGGCTCAGACAACAGATAAGAAAATTATCAGCGGGGATGGTTCTAGAAAAAACCTGGAAACAATAAACACAGTAATTCAAACTGAATTATATGAAACAAAAGCTACAGAGACTCAAACTAAGCCCACACTCACTCAACTTGTTAAGGAACAACATGCAATTCTTGTAGAAGAAGCTACACAAACAGAGGCTATACCCTCTTATGACTTAGATATTCAGACAGAGGTGGTACCCTCCTATAGCATGGCCACCCAAATGGAGGTTTTGATCTCCCATTATAAAGAAACACAGACAATAGGCATTCCTTCTCATAGCAGAAGTACACAGAAAACCATTCAAGCCAAAAATATCATGACAAGAAACAACCCAAACATATTGAATCTTCAAGAATATTTAGCACAGGTTCAACTTGCTATCGAACGACTTGAGCTAGAAACTGTCTCTCAACAAAAATACCAAGAATTATAGAGGCAGCTTCAGGTCATGAATACATCAGAAAGTGAAACCTTCGACAAATACTAAAAGGCAGAAGAGAAAATTGAGAAAATGAAGCTCAAATTAGAGAAGGTCATGAGTCAAACAAACACTATTTGTTCATTGTACACTAATGTCTTGGCATACAGATCTCCTGCCAATAATTATGCCTTACTTTTGCTAGAAAGATACTTACAGTTGAAAATCAAAGCCGTCAGGGTTGGAAAACTGATAGAATTAAAAACAATTGAGGATTTTATAAATTGTTGCAAAAAGCATGGGGTAAAAGTTCAAAGGTTTCTATGCAAATTTTACCTACATAATTTTGTATTAGAGGAAGAAATGGAAAAGAAACCCAACCCTATAAAAGATTATTCTGAATTAAATAGTAGCCACATACTGTGTACACTCTTGAAACAAGAGGACTTTCCCAGATTGATAATTAATGTGAGGATAATAAGGAGTTTTAAAAGGCACCTTTTATCAACCAACACCTTCCATCCTCAAATTGATGGCCAGATAGAGGTTGTTAACAGGATGATCGTACACATTTTGCGAATGTACAACTCAAAGAATCCATGCACATGGGATGAGAGCCTCTCCCATGTTTAGCATAGCTACAACCAGGCTCTTCACAGCTCAATTAGCCATAGCCCTTTTCAGGTGGGCTTGGGATTCCAGGCACTATTTCCCATTAATGTGGCCATGCCATTTGTAGCTACTCACGTAGATTCAACTCATGTCTAGTCTGAAACAGATAAGGCAACCAACTTCATTAAGAACATCCAACATATTTTCTAGCAGATTCATGACATTCTAGAGAAATCAAATGCCAAGTACAAGCAGCGACATCATCAACATTTGGGTGCCACACAAGTTTCAAGTGGGTGACAAAGTCTAGTTGCATTTACAAAAAGAAGACCTTACCGGAGCCTATCGGAAACTCGGACCACTCCAATATGGTTCTTACACCATTACCAAGGCTGCAGGAGACAATGCATTCGAGCTCAAAGTTCGCCCATTCCTTGGCCTACACCTAGTGTTCAATGTGGACTGCCTTCAACCATACTTTCCACCATTACTAGACACATCTGACATTGTAGAACAACTCACACCAACAGAGTTAAATCTAGATTGGATGGAACAATCTGCAATTGATTGGGATCATGGACACACAATTCAAGCACACTCGCCAACATAATATCCAACTGTATAGAGTTGTCAAAGCAGGCCAACTCCTTCACTAGGGCAAGTGGATCACTAGAGACCAAGTTTAGCAAAAGTTTCCTCATATCATGGAGGAACTCAATGCAATGGGGACCATTTCTTCCTAAGGGGGATAGAATGATCCAGGTGGATATTGGTGGCCACCTACCAAGTCCATTTGGACCCCCACCATTGTTTCTTTCAGCTTTTCAGTTTCCTTAATTGTAGCACAGTTTACTATTTTTAGTTGTTTTTTTGGGTGCTGAACTTTCAGAGCTATTTTGAGGCCCTAAATGACTATTTTTTGGAAACCTTGGAGCAACATGTGTCTGTGGACTGATGTTGCTCTTCTTAAAGTTGTAGTTCTCGGATAGATCTTTCTAACAAGATATTGTGCACATCAAACAGAGATCATATGCCAAAGTTACGACCCCTGGAAGTTGATCCCTCTTCTCATGTAGATTCAACTCATGTTTAGGTAATCCCTATTCCCTCTCTTGGTTCATGAATGACAATGAATTATGAGTAGGATAAGAGAATTCCTTTGAGGGTGACTTGAATTCGACAGTCCATGACTGGAACATGTCAAGGAATCATCTTCCAAGTGTGGGAAATGGTCTTGAATTTTCTGATTCTAACATTCCTTTGAGCACACATCTTTTGAAGAAAAAGTCACACAGTTGTAATTTATTCCTTAAGATAAGTCACGCTAACCAATTTTATAGATAATACCTTTGGAGAAATCACACCAAGGAACTCAGTCCTAGTGAGCAACAAGTGAGAAACAAGGAGCTCCTCGAACACTCCCAGGAGAATGTTAGTTTGTGGGAGAGGTCATCCACCCTCAAGAAGAAGTAACAAGAGAAATAGAAGGCCACCAGAAAACCCAAGAAGTAGAAGGAGAAAGTGGTAGAAGATGTCCGAAGTGACCCAGAAAAGGGGGAAGATGATTGAACATTGGAACAAAACCCTGGCAAAGAAGAAACAAGAGCTCAAGAGGAAAAATGAGGAAGATCTCAAGAAATCACAAGGGTCATGTGACCAGGGCCAACTTGAAAAGAAGAGGTGATGGGAAGAGGAAGAAATGAAGAAGCAACTAGAAGAAAAGCAACAAGAATAACAAAGAGACAAGGAAGAGGCAGAAAATAAGAACTAACTAGAGGAAAAGCAGTGAGAAGAGAAGAAGTGGTTAGAGGAAGAAGAGAGGAAAATAGAAAAAGAGGAAACGAGAAATATGGAGCATGTAGAAACCAGTAACATAGTTGATCTAGACATAAACCATGTTGACCTAGCTCCATTATATATTCTTCCTTATACTCCCCTCAGTGGAGGACATCTTCCCTTGCAAGAGTTGGGATTACCTAAAGAATAAGAAGAAGAGGTATTGGACCTCACCAAGCTCACCTTTGACCAAGTTAGCCTCAAAATCAGGCACGGGAGGAGGAAATGTTATGCTAGAAACCCTGGAGAACCCTTATCAGTCATCACAACTAGAGATATTTTTCCTAACACCTTTTTTAATCCTAAGATGATCACCTCGGTTGGAACTACATTTGTGACCACAACTAAATATAATGTGGCTGGGATGAGAAAATAAATCACGAAGATTCAGAACAAGCTTTATGCATCAAAGCAGAAGGTCAGTAAGGTAGAGAAAGACAAAAAGGGAGTATAGGAAGAAAATGAAGCCCTCCACTTAGTACATTCTAGTACAATAGAACTCTAGGAAGTAATCAAAGATGAGGCCAAGACACTCAATGAATCCATGGAGATGGTCTATGAAGAGATGTCAAAACTACATCACATCGTGGCACCGATCTTGGCCATATAAACCCATACAAAAGAGAGGGTTGCTATGCTAAAGTAAGGCATTACCGTTCATGAAGTATACACAAGTGGTATGTCAAGTATATAGGAGCTCCGGGGGTAACCTGAAGAACGATTAGATCACTATGCAAAATTCCAAAGTCCAGCTACGCATCAAGATCCAATCAAAGGACAAACTATCCAAATATGTGGATAGAGTGTTGGCTTCATATAGACAACTTTTCAATGGTCTGGAATAAATGATCGAGGTCCATGGAGTGCAATCCATCGAAGAATTTGAGCATGCGAGAAATCAGGAGGATATCTCACAGGAATTTTAGGCATTCATCGACACATATAAATAGGCCACTCATGCACATGACCTGCCCATTACAAAGGATAATATCGCATGCTATGTGGTTGAATTAGTAAGGATGTATACAAAATTGGTAACCTCAAGAAATCAAATGAATACAAAAAGGGCCAATCTCATACCGGATGCCCTCGAATTCTTGCAAAGACATGATAAATAACAACCACATATCGCCCTCATTGCAACCAAATACAAGTTGTGGCACACTTACCTAATGGATCAAATCCACCTAGACATTCCCAAACTTTCTATTGTTAAGTTAATATAGTATATGTTGGATTATTTTGTGATATTGGTGAATTAGGATAGGATAGGACAATTTTGGAATGTAAAGAGTCATAACCAAGTCTAAAGGTCACTAGGTAGTTGAAAGGTTATGAGGAAGCCCAAAGGTTAGGGGTAGACCAAAGGTCACCCTCATTTTATAAATACAACTTCATGACACATTGTAAAGGACTTTTAACTCAAGACATATTTTGGGATTATATAGTTTTGAGAGAACTTATGCTCTTCTGATATATGCAAGTAACTGTTATTTTCCACTATTGGATTACACACATATTTTATGCCATGGTGCCATTGGTATTCTTTTCTTGATGGATCAGATGTTCCTGAGAGTTATTTGATACACAGTCTATTCATGTGTTGTCTTCTTCTACAAACTTAATTTTGCTATGCATGGATGGTATATGGCTTGCTAAATCTATACTTCTATTGGTGAATTGCTTCGTTGATATTGTTGTAATCTTATAGTAGACAAGTGCTCACTTAGGCTTATAGATGCTCGATTATATTCAACTACTTTATATTTGTTGAGCACTTTCTTATATAGACATGAATCTTATCTGAAGTTTGCTAATAGTTACTTTATGTAAGGTTTATGTTATTTTTAATCTTTCTATTCATGGTGTTTTTTGGTGTCCAAGTATGAATAATGCAATTCACCCAATCCAAATTTAGTTGTAAATCAAGGGTTCTACCAATTATTTCAAGACTATCGTGTACTATATTTGCAAGCCATAGTTTTCCTACCCAGCTGTGAACATTAAATATAAATTCATCTAAGTGTAACTGTAAGCAATACTGTAATAGCAATAAGAGTAACAACAAGTGATAATTGTAACAACAATAAGGAATCACAACAATGCACTGATAAACATTCACAAAAATAATAAACTCATAGAAATAAACCTAACACACATCTAAATCCAGCAGCACCTCGTCAAGAAAGTGGGCCCAACTCCCTGATCAGGGCTGTGGTGAGATCAAAGAATCATGATATGCTCAGGAGATCAACTTGTCATTAATAAATGAAATATCACAATTGTGTTTTTATTGACTCAAAGTTAGATTATTCTCCTACAACCTAAACATCTCTTAATAGTGTTGGCTTTCACATTCCACAACTCTACTTTATACAATTTTTCAATGATACATATCCTAGAATTATGGAACTGTCTGCGCTTAATTACATGGTGGTTTAAAAAAAAAAACAAAATGTTAAAAGATAACAGTGTGTTAACCGAAGGGTTGATTCACCATTATAGCCAGTATTCAAGAATAGGGCTACCATTTTGATAGAATCATTCAGTGAATCACAGTTCTGGTCATTCTCCCCTTAAATCTACAGAAATAACTAAATTAGCAAGTCACTTAGGAAATAATCCCCTTCAAATATGCTTCATTGACCAATAATCCATAAAGACATGCCGAGAGGTATACATGTGCAATTTAAGATATTGATTAACCACTATTGGTGTGAAATGGATAAAAGAATAGGGTAAAATGCATGAGTAAAAGTATGCAAATCTAGCCATCAACATCTCCCCCCAACTAGCCTTACTGCATGCCCTCATGTAGTTTGCCACCTACGCATGTTTGGGTTCGAGCTATGATGATTAGCATGAAGCTGCGCAAGATCGTATTTTGCAGACATCTCTATCCTTGGAGGCTTATATGCATATTTTTGGATGACTTCTTTCCATCAATCCTCGCTTACCTCATAAGTTGGAGTGTAATGATCATCTAGAAACCAGATGATGGGAAATTGAAACCTCAAACCCGTCCATCAGACCGCACAAAGCTGCATGCATGAAATATATGGGGTACCATCTTTAGAGCCCGAGAAAAATTGGGGGCCCCAAAAGGCTCACGTATCCTGACAGCTGATGACGAGAGAATCCACCTTTTCTAGAAGTTGTCTCGGGCATCCTCCTAACAAGTGAAGATATGTTTTGTGCATATACCAGCACACCATTATTGAGTTTCCAACATCTATTCTTTCCATCCTTCGATCCCCAAGAGGGTTTCATGTATGTTATAAACATTCATAGGTTGACAATTCTCCATCCTGATGACAAGTGCCCTATTTGCCTGATTTTCTGCAAACGTATCAAAATCATTTTTCCATTTAACCTGGTTGACAGTTTAGGAGGTAAAGGCTCTAGTTGAATGTCTCCTACATTTGGAATTGGGTTAATTGATTGATCAATGCCCAAAAAGAAGTCATGCATGTACAACTTGCACGTCAAATGATGATCCAAAATATTGTGGCATCTCATGATGCACAAAAATTGCTTTTAATCTTCCATATCATAACTAAGCTCCTGGCAGATTCTTTATAAACAAAAGAATATATATTTTTCATGGAGGAACCAGGCATAGCTATGAGAAGTGGGATAGAAATCCATTACTTGTTTAGCCAAGGTAAACATCTCTTCCTTATCGGCCTTTAGTAGCTTCACATGTTCTTCTAGCCCCTCAATTTTCTTCTACTGCCTCTGCTTTTCCTTTTCTATCTCTTCTATGTAACCAGAGACTATTTTCGCAACTTTCTCTCAAGTTTCCCTCTTTCCTTCCTAGTGTACCTCTAAAGGAATGGACCCTCGTTGAAAGTGAGCTGTTGTAGCTCGCCACTTCTAAATTTATGCAAACAAGACAAATTCTCGTGCCTTGATCATATGCAAAAATGACTCTTCTTGTGTAGCTGCTGAAGTCATTGGCCTATCTTCAGCCTATGTTGCCAACGGAATAGTTTTAGGTTGGGGCTTTGTGATGCTTTTCTTATGCTTTCTCACTTTTCTTCATGGGAACTGCAATCATTTCCTCAATTTCATGATCTCCATTTTCAACTACATATTTTATCTTAATTATGCCTAATATCATTCCTTAAGAGGGAGTCTCCTTCTCGCACGTTGCTCAATAAACTCTTGTTTCATAGCTACTTCTTCCATAGTCCTCACAACTGGTCTAGGGCCTAGTGGGTTGATGTTGACAAAATCATCAACCAGCTCTTGTTATACTATGATTTCTTCTGTTTGTTTCTTGACTCAAGTAATAGTCCCTCCATCTCCTTCTTTAGGTCTCAAGACATCTACATCTTCCCTCTGCACTTATGCATTCACTGGAGGGTCTTGTGTGGTAGTGTCTTTCATACCATCCTCTTGTAACTGCTCTGCTACCCCAAAATCCTCTTCCACCTGTGTAGGAATGGTTTCTAACCCTTGCAAGTTAGTCTCATCTACAACAGTCTCCTCCATTCGCTCAGGAGTAGTTTTTAACCCTTGTGGGTTAGCCTAATTAGCAACATCTTCCTCCATCATCTCAAGAACAGTTTCTAGCCATTGTTGGTTAGTTTGTTTAGTTGCATCTACCTCCATGTGCTCTGGATAGCTTCTGCATGATCAATACTAGCCAAATCTTCTTCATTTTGTCCTTTGTTCGGCATTGGTTCTTGTGTGGTAGTGTCAACCTCTAACCCTTCAATTTTCTCAATTATTTCACCAATCGACATTGGTTTTTGAATAACCATGTTGATAATGGTGCCCTTAGCTTTACCAACAAATTTCAAGATCGAAGGAGAAGCCTCTTCTTTCTCCATGTGCCTAGAGGAATGAATTTTCCTTGCCCCCCTTGGAAAATATGCAAGAAAGGGAGAACGAGTAATGATTTCATCAATTTTTGTTCTCTCAATGCCTCTTGACATAGGCCCTCCTTCCTCTTCTTCGATATCCATTAGTTGTTCTATGTTCCCCTTTTCTCTTCCTGCCTGTGCTTCTTCCAAGTTGTCCTTCTACACAGCAACCAGCACTATCTCTTGTGGAGTGGTGTCGACTACAACCCTTGTTTCCTCTAAAGGTTCCACATTCAATTGAACAAGTGGTGTTGGTTCTTTTGTGACAGCACCACCTACATTTTTGTCCAGGAATTCTTTAATTACTTAAAAAGGTGGTGCCACTTCTTGTGTAACAGCACCACCTGCATTCTCAACCAAGAGTTCCTTAATTTTTTGGATAGATGATATTGGTTCTTGTGGGTCAGCACCACCTATAACCATACCCAAGGCTAGTGATTTTTCTCCTGGACTTCCAGTCGATGTTGGTTCTTGTGGAGTTTTGTTGACTACACTCTCTTCTATCTCCATTGTATCAATCTCTATAGAGCCAACAAGCGATGCTGGAACAACATCATCTATGGCCTCTTCTTCCATTGCTACATCTTATTCCTCTTCTCTTGTGGGTATCATGCATGCAAGTTTTTCCTCTACCAACTCGGTGAATTGTGGCCAAGCCACAGATGTTCGAGATAGAGCATGCACCACTAATAATCTCACAAAACCATGATTTGTAAGTACCACTATTAGTTGTCGAGACCACTGAGCAAATTGCACCATTAAGTGGAGGCTACTCCATAGGAATATGGCATGTCCAAAGCATGAACTTGTGCATGATGAAACCAGAGGCATGCAAGGAGTTTGAAATGATACTTAAACAATGTAGAGAAACAACCTTCACAAGTAACATACCTCATTACAAAGCAAGTCATCTCACTCCTTGGATATGGCAGTGATTTACGATCATACCCTATTCCTTTCTAGACCATTATCTCCCCAGCATGTAAAAACAATTCCGAAAACTCCGATAGAGGAGACTTCTGATAGAACCATTTCTAACCTCTTCATTATAATACACTAGCAATTGGAATAGCTTCCTCAGTGATAGAAACATCCAATCCATGGACTCTATAATGATTTCCTTCCAATTTTAATGCAAATTCTACTGTGATGGATTCATCAAAGTCTTGTAGCCTCTTAAAATACACATGCCACTGTGCATCCAAGAAAACTTGCCAAACATCTGCATTGCATCGAACCTGCTATGTATTCTCTGGTTCGTGTCTCACAACCTTTCCACCCATTCTGCAATGGCCTGAAATAACGCTTCTGAGTAACATCATACAATTGGGAAGGAGTGCTAGCAGGTAGATTGCCAATGAGAGTTATGATCAGGATGGGGCACAATGAGAGTGAAAACTGGAATGATAATGATGAAATATGAGAAACATCATGGCAGATAATGGATACTAATGTTAGGTAATAATGGTAATTATTTCATAGCATTGGAAATAACTATTCATTAGTACAACAATACTAACTTCATGTCCTGATGAATATTGGGCATTGTGTGAAGTATGGTGGAGAATCATGAGTGAATGCACTTAGCAAAAGGTTTGATAAAAATAATAATAAGTCATCATTATAGTACCTCCTCCCAACTGAGGGATGACCATCCGCAGTCATATCGAGTCATGTCACATGAATTATTAATAAAATCCACAAAGTCGATCGGGGATGTACCTGGGCGACTTAACTTGATGGAGTAACAGTAGCAGGGGAGTAACAACACCCGAGGAGTAATAACACTACTTGAACACTTAGTCAAAATCAAGAGATAGTAACATCATCGAAGAAGTAACAACACCATAGGAGTAATAACACCGGAATACTTAGACAAAATCAAGATGGAGTAGTAGTACTAGCAAAGTAACAACAACGGAGGAGTAATAGCACCGAAGGAGTAAAAACACCAGAATACTTAGATGAAATTGTCATCACCATGGAGTAACAACATTGGAGGAGTAACAACACCAGTGAGGTACCTACAAGAAAAAGATTGATAGAGTAGTAACAACATTATTTATTTGTTTATATTATTTATTGTGTGTGTATATATATATATATCTTAATTAGAGGTGTAGAGGAGGAATTCTTGATACTAATAACATTAAAACTAGAGTTATCAGAGAGATATTTGATAAAGGAGTCTCTTGAAGCTGGAAGATGATATAATATGAGGCCATGTCCATTCATGATCAGAGGAGTATGTGCCTCATCAATTGTGATAACTCTAATAGTCCCATTATTGAACACCGTATCAACTTCATATGGTCCCATCCACCTAGAGTAGAGTTTTCCCTTAAAATCCCTGAACTAAGAATCATAGAGTAATGCCCAATCCCCTCTTTGAAACACCTTTTTCTTAATGAATTTATCATGCCATTTAGTTCGCTACTACTGGATTGCAATAGTACTCTGGACAACTACCAAACGAATTTCATCCAACTCATTCAGTTGTTCTAGCTAGTGTTTCTGGGGTTTTGAAAGTTCTAAACCTACTTCAAGGGCTGCCTTGAGCATCTTAATTTCGAATTCCACTAGAAGCAAAGGGGATTTCCCATAGACAAGCTCATATGGTGAAAACCCTGTTGTGTTCTGCAATATTGTTCTATATGCCCACAGTGCCTCAGGAAGTTTTTCAACCCAATTCCGGTGATGGTTTGCTACAATCTTCATAAGAATATGCTCTAGTGCTATGTTTGTGCTTTGAACTTGACCATTCGCCTAAGGGTGATATGGAGAAGTTACCCTATGCTTGATTCCATATTTCTTCATGAGTCATGCTATCAGATGTGATGTAAATTGTGCTCCTCCATCTGAAACTATCTCTCTAGGAGCTTCATACCACGCAATAATTTCTTCAAATAAAAGTTTTAAGACAACTTGTTTTGTTGCTTTCTCAATAACCTTGGCCCCTACCAATTTTGTTATGTAATTAGTTCAAACTAGAATGTGAACTATTTGTTGTAAAGGCGGATTAAATGGGTCGACTAATTCAATAGCCCATTTTTCAAAGGGCTCCATAGATAGTAGAGGCTGTAGTGGCATTTCATCTACCCAACCAGGATGACCCATCCATTGGAAACTATCACACCCTCTAACATATTTTCTTTCATCCCAAAAAATGGAAGACCAATAGTATCCCATTTGTAACACTTTATGACCTGTCCTCTTATCTGCAAAATGTCCCCCATAAGGGCCATCATGAGCATCTCTCAGGACATTATAGATGTCATCTCCACTTATGGAGCACTGGATTTTCTGATCAGACCCTCTATAGAAGAGATATCCTTTTATCCATGAATAATGAGCATTATGACAGATAATTTTTCATTTTTCTCTATAAGACAAGTGTTGAGGCACCTTTCCTATAGTAAGAAAGTTAGCAATATCTATATACCATGGGGTGTGAGTAGAAATTGCAAAAAGATGTTCATCTGGAAAGCTATCGTCTATAGGTGTACCTTCATCACTAGTATCCATCCTAGATAGGAAATCTACGACTACATTATCTTTCCCAGGTTTGTCTACAATGGTAATATCAAATTCTTAAATTAACATCAGCCATATTGTAACATGACTAGGGGTTATTGGTTTGTTCATCAGATATATGATATTTGTATGATCAGTGTGCACGAAAGTGGGATACCATGTGATGTTATGTCAAAATGTATTAACAGCATAAATGACAGTGAAGAACTCCTTTTCAGTTACCATGTAATTTAACTCACCAGGGGTCAAATTCTTGTTGACATAGTAAATTACATACGTCTTCTTGTCCTCCTACTGCCCCAAAACTACCCCTACTGTTGTTTGAGAATCATTAGTAGAGATGTGGAACAGGAGCTTCCATTTAGGACCACATAATATTGGAGCCTTGCATACTAGGTCTTTGATTTCTACAAAAACTACTTCACATTCATCTGTCCACAAAAAGTTTGCATCTTTAGGAAACAAATGAAAAAGTGGGAATGATATTTTAGAAAACAAATCTATGAAATTCCTATAATAGCTAGCATAACCAATAAATTTTTGTACCTGTGTCGGTGTCTTAGGTGTTGGAAATTTTAAGATTACCTCTACCTTTGCAGGATCAAACCAAATTCCTGCAGTTGAAAGCAAGGGTCCCAACACTATCCCTTCCTTCATCATCATATGGAATTTGAATGTACCTAGAAAAACATGTGTCTACTTACATCTTTAAAGTACTTTTTCTAATTTTTTCAAAGCTTTTGTAAAGGAATCCCCATATGGGTAAAGTTTTCCATGTAGATATCAACATTGTCATTAACCAGATCAGATAAAATTCCTAATATTTCCCTTTGAAAGGTAGTAGGTGCATTACAAAGGCCAAATGGAAGGACTTGGTAGGAAAAGTTTCCCCAAGGGCATGTGAAGGTAATTTTTTCCTAATCCTCAAGAGCTATTTGTATCTGGTTGTATTAGCTAAATCCATCGAGAAAGGAGAAAACCTCCTTCCCAGCTAATGTATCAAGGACTTCATCAATAAAGGGTAAGGGAAAATGGTCTTTCTGAGTTGCTTTGTTTATTTTCTTGTAATCAATGTAGATCTACCACTTGCAATTTTTCTTAAGAAAAATGACCAGTGGGGAAACCCATTGGTTGTCTGATATCGGATAAATAAAACGCACATCTAATAACTTTTGCAATTCATCTTTGACAATGTTTTTTAATATATGATTCATTCTTCTTTGTGGCTTCCTAATAGGTTGAAATTCCTCTTTAATGTATATATGATGAGTAAATAAATTAGCAGGGATGCCTTTCATATCGGTATACTCTTAGGAAAAAACTTCTCTATGCTCCTAAAATACTTTTAGCAGTTGTTCGGATTGGGAGTCTGAAAGGTCAAGATTAGTATTCAATGTTTTCCCTAGTTCAATTTCTACAGGAACACTATTACGAAGTACAATTTTAGGAATGTTTTCTATTTCTATTTTTGTTCAATATCTTCCTGAAGATTGCAGCTCATGAAAATTTCTAACAGTTGACAGATTGAATCAAAAATAGAGTCATGGTTGCTAAGAAAGGTGCTAATGGCATCATCCTCCATTTAATATTTAAAACAGAGAGCCTCCCTAATGGTAAGGATGGGCTTAATTTCTTCATCTTCATATTCGAGCTCTTTGGCAGGTAGATACTTTTGATTCAAGGTAAATTCAGGCTTATTTGATGAACTTGGTTCTGCAGAGGGGTAAAGGATAAGGTTCTTTGTAACTTCCCCATTAGATATTACCATGTTTCCAGGCTGACACCTAATGTAAGAATCTACGAATGTGAGCCAAGGTCTTTCTAAAATCGAAGAGTGCCCACTGGCTGGGGATTGTGTATGTAAAACTAGAAGGTCAACAAGGTATTTCCATGAGTCTACTAAAATAGTGATATCTTCCAGCTTCCCTACCGATATAATAGTAGACCGATTTTCCAATTCTAGGACGGTGGGAGTTGGTTTAAGGTTCCGTAGACCCAAGTTAATCATGGTTGTAGATGTTATAACATTAATCATTGCCCCCAAATCTACTGATACATATGGGATATCCACCCCATTAATCTGCACTATTAGAATTGGATTCCCTAGATCCCTGTTTTTAACAGGTATAGATTTCTTGACATTATATCTAACAATTTTCCCATAACATGAATAGTAAGTGGGTCCTTTGGTTTTCTACCAGGGTTCTTAGAATAATATTCTTGAATTTTCTTAGCATAAATTGGTACATCCTTCATAGCTTGAAGTAAAAAAATTTTAATGAATAAATTCTACAATTCTCCAAAAAGTCAAATTCAGGATGAGGACTTTGTTTTCTCAAAGATAGTCTTTCTGGATAGGGTGGACCACTCTAACACCCTCTAGCAACAATAGTCTATGAAGGGGTTTATTGCTTTATAAGAATCTACATTGGCTCTTCCCCTATTGTTCTTTGTTTTGGTTTTGAGACTTCATCATCGATATCCTCAACAATTATAGGTGAGGCCTGAGTATTGACCACTCAACTAGATCAAATATTTAATTCATTACATTCCATAGTGGAAATACTATATGCAGGGTGGTTGAGTGTCTCAACCTGTTGAGCCCCTCTACTATTTGGATTTGGATTGGGTTGGAAAGGAAATTGATGACGAAGAGGAGGATCACTAGTGGGAGTATTAGTAGGCAGTTGTAGATGTTGTTGCAACATACGTTGGGAAAATTTTCTTAAAGGAAGAGGAGAAGGCCCACACCACTTCTAGGACCATGAAGAATTCAGACCAGATTAAGGATACCATGGCTTTCAAGGCATTGAATACTGGTAAGACTGCGGCCAAGAGGGTGAGAAAGGTACATACTACTGACCAAAATTCATATTATTAAAACACTAATATGGGTCTTGAGGCATACTTTGATTCATACTCGGCGGTAATGGTTTCCACAGTTTCCTTGATCCTGTTAGAGCTCCAAGAAACTCTCTTCAGTTGTAGCTTGAAGATGCCTGGTAACATATAAATTCAACTTATTGTTTCAATGGATGAATGGAAGGAATGGTGCTTGTTCAAGCCAGATAACCACTTCTACTTTTTTTCACTCTAGACATGCGTGAACACCCCTAGACTACAAGGCTTTAGACCATCAGCTACTCACAATTTAGAGATAAGGTGAATATGGAGAATATTGACCACACCAGCAGATGCACAAGACCTTGTGATGGCCAGCTACAACCAGTAAGAAGCTTGTAAATCTATTCTACGAATGCACAGATAGGATGACAGCTCTCTACCACTAGATAGAAAGAAACCTGGGTAACCTATTCAATGACACATTCAACAATCTAACACATAGTTAGGATGACAGCTTTCTAGTGGTAAACCTTAAAGATCAAGAATACAACATATCAGGCATAGCTTAGAACAGAGAGAAAATGCAAAAGTGAGTAGTTAACAACAAAAGAAGCTTGTATTAGCTAAAAATGAAGACGGGACACTACAAGTCGCAAAATATCCACAGTCTCCAGAAGTTGAACCTTACATCAAAACATCAACCATCAACCTTGATTACATCTTTCTTCTTGGTATTTATAGATTTTAGATTATAGGGCACTTGGGCCATTTAGGTATGGAGGGGTCATAATTGACCATCAACTGCATTAATTGCTTGATGGATTCTTTGAACATGCTTGCTTTCTTCAGTGAGTGAATTTGATCCTTTCAGGTGCTGTGCTGCCCTCTTAGACAGTTGGAGTGTTCATATCAGTGTAGCTCCATAAATGATAAATGCTGCTACGGGGTCATGCGTGTCCTTTCTTTCCCTGGGCCATACTACCTATTAAACATGGCTGTTGAGGTATGTCAGTGAATGGTAATGGCAAGCCGACCACCTTCTTCTTTTGGACGAATGGGGTAGTCGAAGGATGTGGGGTGCATGGGTGAATCAACGAGTTAGATAAGTGGAGATAATGACCATCGGATCGAAGAAAAGGATGGCAAAAAATGGTTTTGCAGGGTTATCGGATGAGGTGAGAGAAGATTGATTTTAAGCCATTAGATCTTAGGTGGCTAGATCTAATGGTGATTGAGTAGTGAAGCTGTGCAGTAGTTAAATGGGCGAGTGGATAGGATAGGCAGCAAACGGTATTGATCGTACCACCTTTGGGCATAAAGCAATAAAAGGATAGGGGCGCCCGATCCCACTCAGAGGCCGACACATAGCAGCAGATGCGAGAGAAAAACCATTGTCATCGCACACTAACATTCAAGTGAGTTGTGGGCATGGGGAGAGTGAATGTCATTAGATCTTGGATGGGATGATCGGATAGTCAAGAAATCATCATGCAAGTCGCTTTATCAGGCGTGACGGGAGTCATCGGATCGGTGGGGGAAATCAATGTCAGAGATTAAGGGTGATGACTTTTAAACACGTGAATTCACATGGCTATGGTTTTATGGTTGGTCCAAACCTTTGTGCTCGAGGCAAAAGGAAAAGGAGTTTGTGGTTTTTGAAAGAAAAACAGAGGAAACAGAGATGAAAGGAGGATGAGCAGGGTAAAGGATAAAGGTGAAAATGACCATTATGGGCCTCCTTTGAGCATGACCAACACAACCAAGCTTATCTCTGACCTTCAAAAACCATAGTTATATAGCAGAGCTAACATTGACTCCTTCTGGGGATGAGATCCTCCCTGTGAGGTCTCAAGAACTGCAGATCATTACCTTTCCTACAAAAATCAGATCTGCAAAATTTCCTAGTGTTCCATTAGGTATGGCATCTAATTGAGCCTAGACTAAAAATGATAAAACAACATATTTACAACATTAAGTCCAAAAGACCCTAAATAACATAAAATTTCAGAAATCACCCATTAACTTGGCCATAAAAAACTATCTCTCCTTCCATAATTTGCAACATGAAAGTGTTGTTCCCTTGGATCTGAGAAATGATAAAAGGCCCAGTACACAGAGCATCAAACTTCCCATGGTTGCCTTTCTTCTCCTTGAGTGCATTCCATTTAAGAACCAAGTCCCCAACTTGAAAATTGTCTATCTTTGCCTTCCTATCAAAGGCTTCCTTGATTCTCTTTTGATGTGCTGCAGAATTTTCAACCAACTGATCTCTGATTTGATGCACTTCAACCAGATCACTAATCCTCCTTGCCATGTCATCCTCCTCAATCTGCTCTTCCTACAAGAATTTTGCCACAGGGAGGCTCAAATGAATTGGGAATATAGCCTTGGTGCCATATACCAGCTTGGATGGAGAATTCCTTGTGGATTTCTTGGTAGTCACTCTGTCAACCCACAAAGCATACTTCAGCTTCGAATCCCAGTTCCTTTTGTTGCCCTCTAGCAGCTTTTTAATTATCCTTATCAGGCTCTTGTTGGAAGATTCTGCTAGACCATTTCCTTGAGGGTAATATGAGGTGGAATGTACCAGTTTAATGTCCATTGAGTCACACATGTCTACCAAATCCTTTGCCCTGAAGGCTACTGCATTATCTGTAACTAACTTGTCTAGGTAGCCAAACCTAGTGCAGATATTTTCAGTCAAAAAATTCATGACCACATGGTGATCACCTTTCCTAGTGGGGATGGCTTCAATCCATTTAGTGAAGTAGTCAGTGGCTATTAAGATCTATCTATGCTGGCCACTTGAGTATGGATTGATTTCTCCTATGAAATCCAAACCCCACTGCTGAAAAGGGACACTAGCATGTATTGGCTTTAAGGACAGGGACTTCAACTACTGCTTTCCTTCAAATCTTTGGCTCCTATCACAAGATTTAAAAAATGAAAAGACATCAGAAAATAAGGTGGGCCAATATTACCCAGCTCTAAGGATCTTGTGGGTTGTAGTTTTCCAATAGTGGTGTCCTCCACATATGTTGGAATAAAACTACTGCATGACCTCCATGGATTGTTCTTGGTCCAGACATCTCAGAAGGATTCCAAAGGGGTCCCTCCAGTAGAGCAGGTTTTCATAAATGCAATATTTGGCTGCCCTAAGCTTGATAGTTCTGGCTTGGCTTGAACTAAGGCCTGGAGGAACTTCTAGCTTCAACAAGAATTGGGCTATTGCAGAGTACCATTCACAAGAAGCTAAATTTATTGCCAATGACTGAATCTGCCCTAGTTCAACTATTTCTTCTTCTATCTGAGCATCCTCTAAATTTGTGCTTATCAAATTTATGTCCAGCATCCTGCAATTTTCTTCAGCCATCAGTTTGGCAAGGCCCTGACCTCTAACAAGCTTGGTGGGCTTCAGTTCGATGTTGAATTCAATGAGCTTTACAATCCATCTAGCCCATCTTCCATCTGCATCTGGTTGCATTAGGACATCCTTTACTAAAGCAGAGGGCGCATACACAATTACCTTGGAATGCATAATGTATATTCTAAAAGCTTTCAAGGATTGGATAAGAGCATATGCTTGTTTTTCAATGACATCATACCTCAGCTCAACATTCCTTAATGTTTTGCTGAAGAATGCCATTGGATGTTCTGAACCTTCATCATCTGCTTGCAATAAAACTATTGGAAGTGTGTCACCTGAGGCAAATGAAAAGATATGGAACTCCTTGCTGTAGTCTGGGCTGATTAAAGTGGGAGCTTCCATAATAGCCCTTTTAATGGCTTCAAAAGATCTTATTGATGCCTCAATCCATTTGATTTCTAACCCCTTTTTCAACATGGAGGTGATGTGCTTTACTAATTCTACGAAATTTGGAGTAAACCTCCTTACAAAGTTTATTTTGCTCAGAAAGGATTGGGTGTCCTCTTTTGATCTTGGGACAGACAAGGTCTATATTGCTTTCACTCTTTCTCGGTCAATTTTGACACCTACGGCAGAGACAATGTGTCCTCATAGCTTGCCCTCTTCTAAAGAAAACTATGAATTTTTAGGATTGAATGAAATCCCAAATCTTCTACACTTCATAAACACCCTCCTCAAATTCTGCACATGGTCTTAATGGCTGCTGGAGTATACTGTTATATCATCTAGGTAGATAAGGATAAACTTATCATTCTCTCCTACAAATGCTATATCCATAGCTCTCTAAAAGGTGGCTCCAACATTCATCAACCTAGAAGGCATCTTCGAATGCATAAAAGTGCCCCACAGAGTGGTGAATGCAGTATTTTCTTGGTCATCTGGATGTACAACAACCTGGTTATACCTTGAAAACCCATCCAAGAAAGACATCACTTTGGCCCCTGAAACTTTTTGCAACAAATGCTCCATCTTTGGCAGGGGATAATTGTCTTTCTTAGAGCATTTTTTCAGGTTTCTGAAATCAACACATACCCTAATTTCCCCACCTTTATTCCCCACCACAACCAAATTGGGTACCCACTTTGAATATCTCAGGGGGACTATGACTTTGGCAACCAACAACTTCTTGATTTCTTTTTCAATCAGACAGAGGAGCAAAGGATTTATGGGCCTCAATTTCTACTTAAAAGGGATGGTGTCTTTCTCTAAGGGAATTTTATGCTGGATGAGATTTTTGTCATAAGTTTTTAGGTCACTATATTCCTAGGCAAAAACATCAGCAAATTTCTTCGTTAAATAACAGTACTCAGAACTTTGGGCAGTGGATAGATGGGTGGGGAGGTTTACATATTTTATATGCTTTGGACTCCCTATATTATGCCTATGGACTATAGATTGATCTTCTTTTTGAGCAGCCTTATAAGGCACATCATTATGGTCAAATAGCTTTTCTACGAGAACTAGGCCTTTAGGTATATAATTGCTAGGCAACTGAACAATGTTGTCTAGCCCATTTTTTTTTTTTAGCTGGGGTTGGGGATTTTGCTCCAAGTTTTCATTCTCTTGGTCAATTTTCATTTCATAGAATTCATCAATGACTTGCAGAAACTTATTTACCTCATCATCATCCTAAAAGACTTTCCAATGATGGTCTATATTTGATCTGGATTTCATAAACTAGTTTAGGGGGCATGGGAGGGACGAACATGCTAGCAGACACAACAAGGGAACCAACAAGCTAATTTTTGACTCTAGGTATATATGAGATACAAAAACTATCAAAATAATCTTTGAGTCTCAATACCTCATCTCTGTATGCCTTTAGCCTTTGGTGCCTTGCTTGGAATGACTTGTTCACTTGCTGGATAATGAGATCAGCATCTCCAAACACCTTTATATTTTTGATTCCTCTGTCTTTGGTAGCGTTTAAGCCCAATATCAAAGCCTCATACTCTGTTATATTGTTGGTGACCTGAAAAGTCAACTTGAAAGATAGATGTATGCCTTCTTGCTTTGGAAACACCAGCACCACTCCTGCTCCTGTGGTTTCTTCAGAATAGGCTCCATCAAAGAACATATCCCAAGCTTGTGTTCCCTTTTCTTCCATAGTCTGGCCTATTGGTTTCCTAATCTACATTGATGCCTTCTAATATTTTTCCATTTGGAGGATGCAAGCTCCAAAATCAATGTCCACATCATAAATAGGATGATTAGTAGGATTCTTCTCATCGCTAATAATATAGGCCAGTTGGGCTTCTCTGTACAGTCTTCTGCTTTCTCCCCCAAAGACTGGGACAATGGCATAAGATAAGTCATTTTGCAATGCCCCACCTAGTCTCTTAATCCACCCTCTGGACAACAACATGCGAAACTTAGGGGGACATTTTGCGACCACAATATCCATCATTATTCTCTTCATGGGCAGTTGAGTTAGGGTGATGGTTAAATCTTTGATCAATCACAGACATTTCAACTTCCTTGAATCAAATGAGAATAAATCATGATATGGTCTGGTGATATCAAGGCCTAACTCTTCCATGACAACTTTGGGCTTTAGATTATGGCTAGCCCCTATGCCCAACAGGCAGTTGTGGAGGGTTTTGTCATGAATGGTCAATGAGACATAAAAAGATGGAGAACTTTCATCAGTAGGTTCAGTCATTGGGCTAAGGACAACTGCAGGTTTATCATCTTGTAAATTTACATAGTTAGTGGAGGATTATGTGGCTTTTAGGTCAAGAGCATCAAGGATAGGCTTTCTAAAGGTCTCATTCTTTACAAGTTCTATCAGAGGTACGGATATTTTTAACTTCTAGACTTCTTATTCAAAATTGAAAGTGGAAGGGGACTTGTCAAGACCTCTTACCTCTTGAGCTGGTGCTTTGAGGATGACTGGATCAGTAGCTAGTCTTTTTTGCTTGTTAATTTGTTGCTCTATTGGGGCAACAGCTCTTTGGGAAGGAATGTCTTTTACATTACTTGTTCTTGACCTCAGGTTGTATCTTTTCCAGTCATCAGTCTGTAGAATAACTTCTCTGTCCCACTCTTGACTAGTATGGTCCTATAGTAATGATTCTTCATAGGCAGCCAACATCAAAAAGGTAGCACTACCATTATCTTCCATGTAGTGAATCTCATCCTCTTCATCTAGCTTCTCCTCTTCCATGACTACGTTTTGGAAAGGAGCCTTAACCCTTTATTCTTCAGCTACTTCTTTAACCCTTTGAATGATCTGCAACTGTTCATTTGCTTTTCTGAATGGATTTGGATTTCTTGGGGCAAATGTGTTAGGAAGCCTTGCTTTTCTAGAGCTCTGCTCAACCTTCAGTTTAGATATTTTAGTAGCCAATGACTCTAGCATCTTAGTAATTTTATCTATTTTGGGATTTGAAGATGAAGAAGAGGAAGAAGAAGCCTCACCTCTCTACCTTCTTCTATCAACATGGCCTTTGAGTTTCTCTGCAGCCATGATATTAGATTCTACCTCTAAAGTTGCATCTAGCATTTCAGCTAGAGTGGCACATCTTCTTTCTCTCAATAACGGGCAGAAATCTGAGTCAAAAGCATTGGCATAGGTGAGTTTGGTAGAGGTGGGGGTAGGCTTTACTTCAGCTGGTATCTTATTATACATACAATTGAATCTTTTATTAAAATCAGACAATGGTTCCCCATTTTCCCTCTTGAGATTTCCAAACTCAGTATGGTAATATAGCAGGTCTTTTTTATCTCCCCGTTTCTTCAAAAATACATTATCTAATGCTTCGATGTCTACTATAGATATAGGGGCTAGTTCTCTAAACCACTTTCTAGCCTCTCCATCAAGGTTCTGGACAAATATTCTCATCCACACATCATCCTCACTGATATCTAGGTTATCAGCATAACTGTAAAAAGACTCAAGGTGTTCTTCAGCTGTTACTCCCTCTATACCAGTGAACTTAGGCATGTATTTTTGATACTCTCCTGCAGGCATGGAATTCAAAGGAACAAGAAATACTAGGGGTCTATACCTAGAAGCTATGATTCTTTCCATATTTGTGGGTGCTTGTTGGCCTACCATGACTGGGGTAGATGGAAGAGTATTGGTCGTTTCGATCACAGGAGACTGAGGAATGAATGATAGAGATAAAGGAAATGATGGACTGTATGGGAGGCTTTCTTTGGATTGAGATCCAAAGGGGAACTTATTGAACAAGGAGCTTTATGAATCTCTAGGAGGATTTCTTCACTAACAGTACTAGGTTCTATACTCTTAGTATATACATGCTCAGCTACAAGCCCCTCTTACAGAGATACATAAGATTTTCTAGGCTTACCTAATCCTGATGCTCCTCTCTGCGATGTTTTTCTTTGCTTGACAATCTTCTCAAGGTTAGGCACTGGGTCAGCTGGTGATTTCTGAGGATTTCTCTGAGTATGCCTCACAAACTGAGCTAGAACTATAATATGTAGTCACCAACAGGTTGGTTGTTAGGATCCCACCCTAACCCCCTTATCTATGTAATGGGACCACGTCATAGTCAAGAGTCAATAAAGCCCATATTAATAATTGTAAGTGGTTAATCTGCAATTAATAATGGAACCATAGTTAGTTGCAAATGGGTCGTAGTATTAGATAGATGGTATTAGTAATACGCGGTATTGCACGTAGGAGTCATATATAAAGGATAGAAACTCCCTGCGAGGAGAATTGTGTTTTATTTTGTAATCAAGCTCTGCTCTATTGGAGGTTGCCCACTTGAAGAGGCAAGTGAACAGTACTCTCTGAGTAATAAAATCATTGCTATTCTGTGTTCTGGGTATCTTTTCTTCGCATATTCTATGTTCTGGGTCTCTTTTCTTTGGATATTTTGTATTTGGGTATCATTTGTAGGTTAAGATCATAACAAGTGGTATCAGATCACTTTCCAGGGCCGGTGGGATCTCCATTTCGTAGCAAGTTTTTTTTGGCTCGAGACGTGTTCCGGCGTCTTTAAACCACGGGATCTGTCGTTGAGCACATAAATCTGTGGATTTGGGGAGGCATGCACGCAGGAAATACAAGAGGTGGTCACGTCTGTTGGACTCCCTTGTAACCCCTGTGGGTACCCCTTCGAGTAGTAGCGCATTAGACAGAACCGCGCACGGACTGTCTTCCACGTACCCTCTGGGTATATCGGAAGCCCCATAGGCTCCCTGAAAACCTCGCCATAGATAAGCCATCGGCCGTCTTGCGGCTACAGTACACCGAGAATAGCACTCGGAGAGATTACTCGCCCGTACGATAGGGTAGTTGGGTGGTATGGCTAAGGGTACGGTCGACCCTCCTTAGTTAGAGCCCTGAAACATTGGTCCGAGTACTACTACCAGACCCTTATGTATATTGCGATCTATAGCACCTGACACTGCGCAAGACCCTAGTTCCCTTTTTCAATCATCATCTCTTCCAGATCCGCTTGAGCAAAGGAGTGCAATAGCAACAGACATCAGTCCCAATCAGCCATTCTGATCTATTAGATTCATCAGATCTGCAGAAGCAGTAAGTTCAGTCATGTAGTGCTACCTGATCCACCATTCAAATCCACCAGACCAAAGTCGTTGTGAAGGGTTCCTATACCAGGGTATAATTGTCACATTACTTTTGGCCGCATTGAATTTTGAGGATTTGGTGACTGCAGTATTGATCAAGAAGGAGTAAAACTCCATTAGGAGTTTCAAAAAAAAAAAAAAAAAGTTTGAGATCTTCTGGGGCGCTTATTGGTGATCTAGCCCATTAAAATTAGGACGACGAGCTGAGCATGGTGGTACCATTCAATTAATTGTGAAACTTTTTTGGCAGTCCTAATTTCTCATCAGGTCGGTATATGGTAGCAACTAGAGATCAAGCGATGGCCAATGAAAGGATGGACAAACTTGAAGAAAATGTGAAGGAAATCCAAACTCAGCTTCGCAGACTAGGTCTGGAGGAAATCCAAACTCAGCTTCGCAGACTAGGTCTGGAGGAAATCCAAACTCAGCTTCGTGGACTAAGTCTCCAGATACAGGATTTTATGTCAAATGGCAAGGAGCAAGCCCACAAGGAGGGGTATAATGGCCATGAATGCAATTACGGTGAATCTAGCCACTCTCCTCACGTCTGGCACACCCATCCACCACCCAGTCAGCGACCTCCCAAGTTGGATATGCATAAATTTGATGGTTCTCACACATCCGCATGGCTAGCACAAATGGAGAAGTATTTCAAATTGAATCATATCCTAGATGATGGGACTAAGCTTATGTTGGGGAGCACGTACTTCGATAATGAACGGTGGCAATGGTGGGAATGGCATCAGCGTTGCAATGGATCTTTTAGGACTTGGACCCATTTTACCAAAGCTCTTCGAGATCGCTTTGAACAGGAAGACTCTTATTTGGGTCATCTCACTAAGCTCCGATAGACTGGTACAGTGGATGAATATATTACCGCTTTTGAAGGCTTAGCTTTCTGCACTAAGGGTCTCACAGATGAGTTCTACACAGAATGTTTTATCAGCGGTCTTAAAGAAGCCATCAAAGCTCAAGTTCTACTTCACCACCCTCCCACGTGGACGGAGGCTTGCTAGGTAGCTCGTAAGGTGGAACGTGCATTAGCAGCCCAATACAGTCACCCAAATTTCCTCGCTAAAGGTCGTCCCCCATAGGCTCACAACATGACTCAAACACTTAAGGTCCAAAAGGTGTCCCCTGCGGAAATGGCCAAAAGAAGGAAGCAAGGACTATGTTACTACTGTGATGAAAAATACTCCCCAGGTCATAAATGTAAGGAGCCCAAATTATTTCAAAAAGATGCCCTCTACTTTTCAGAGCCTTATGAACCACATTCTCAAACCATATCTCAGGAAATTTGTCCTTGTCTTCTTCGATGACATCCTCATCTATAGTTGCACTTGGGCCACACATCTTCAGCATGTAGATCTACTCTTGCAACTGCTCCGCAAGCAAAAATTATTTGTCAACATGTCCAAGTGTTCATTTGGCATGGCAGAGGTAGAGTATTTGGGCCACATTATGGGGTATGAGGGTGTCAAGGTGGAGCCCAAAAAGATCCAAGCAATGCAGGAATGGCTTCAACCTAAGACCTTGAAGAGTTTGCGAGAAGTTCTGGGTCTCACAGGCTATTATCGTAAATTTGTCTGCAACTATGGTCGCATAGCGAAACCCCTCACCCAACTCCTAAAGAAAAATTCATTCTTCTGGAATGAGGAAGCCCAACAGGCCTTTACAACTCTAAAAAATTCCATGAGTTCCACTCCAGTTTTAGCACTACCTGACTTCACCAAATATTTCATCATTGAATGTGATGCTTCGGGTACAGGTATTGGGGCGGTTTTAATGCAGGAAGGGCGACCATTGGCCTTCACAAGCCAACAACTCAGTGGGAAGAATCAAGGCTAATCTACATACGAGAAGGAAATGATGGCCATCTTACATGCAGTCGACACCTGACGACCTTATTTATTGGGGCGACATTTCCAAATCTGCAGAGATCATCACAGTCTTAAATATTTTTTGGAGCAACGCTTATCCTCCCCACAAAAAAAATAAATGGCTAGCCAAAATGCTGGGATATGATTATGAGATCATTTACAAGAAAGGGAAAGACAATAGGGTAGCAGATGCACTATCTCACCAATTTGAGGAGGAAAGTACCTTGCTAGCTATTTCCCTCCCCATTCCAGAATGGATTGAAGAAGCTCGCAGGGAATGGTTTTCACACCCCAGGCTCTCCCAAATCATTTCTCAATTGCAGGCAGATCCAAATTCCACCAAGGGCTATTCGTGGCAGGATGATATTCTTCACTACAAGGACAGAGTCGTAATATCACCAACATCCACCTTCAAAAGTCGCATTTTGGCAAAATTTCACTCATCTCCCATTGCAGGACATTCAGGCTTTCAGAAGACATATGCTCACACTAGAAGATCATTTTTCTGGACATGCATGAAAAAGGACATCCTTACCTTCGTAACCGAACGCGATGTCTGTCAACGCCACAAAGGGGAAACCGTCAACACACCAGGCACATTACAACCATTGCCCATTCCAGCATCAATTTGGATGGAGGTTTCTATGGATTTCATTACAGGTCTTCCAAAGTCAGGGAACAAGTCAGTCATCATGGTGGTTGTGGACCGATTGTCGAAGTATGCTCATTTCTGCGCTCTTCCCCACCCATTTACACCAACCTTGGTTGCTCAAACTTTCATGGATCAGATCTTCAAATTGCATGGCATGCCCATTTTTATTGTGTCCGACCGCGACCCGATCTTCACCAGCAATTTTTGGCAGGAACTCTTCAGAATACAAGGCACTCAACTAAAACTCAGTACTTCCTATCATCCGCAAATAGATGGTCAAACCAAAGCCATCAACAAATATCTAGAAACCTACCTTAGGTGTTTTACTTCAGAAAAACAACACCTTTGGGTACAGTGGCTACCTCTGGCAGAATGGTAGTATAACACCAACTATCATGCCACCACCAAAATGACTCCCTATGAAGGAGTATATGGTCAACTCCCGCCTTCACCTACTTCGTATCTCAAGGGATGCTCAAAAGTCCAAGCAGTGGATCAACTCCTACAACACCGTGCAACTATGCTTGCCCATCTTTGAGAGAATCTTCATCAAGCTCAGAACAGCATGAAGCAACAGGTAGACCAGCATCGCTCAAAGCGCCAATTTCAAGAAGGGGATCAGGTCTTTTTACGGCTCCAACCATATAAGCAAACATCACTCAAAGACAAGGGGTGTCAGAAGCTCTCTCCCAAATTCTACGGACCATATCAAGTAATTCAACGCATTGGAGAAGTGGCCTACAAGTTGGCTTTTCCACCTACTACAAAAATCCATCCAGTTTTTCATGTCTCATGCCTCAAGAAAGTGATTGGGAACAATTGTAGAATTCAGACTAGTCTCCCAGAATTGGACGAAGAAGGATCCATCTGGCTTCAACCGGAATAGGTCCTCGACACACGAGTCAAGCAACTGCGCGACCGCATGATTAAGGAAGTCCTCGTCAAATGGAAAGACACCTCTCCAGAAGATGCAACTTGGGAGCCAACCACTATTCTGCAGCAGTTTCCGCAGCTTCAGCCTTGAGGACAAGGCTAGTATTAAGGGGGTGGGCATGTTAGGGTCCCACCCTAACCCCCTTATCTATGTAATGGGACCACATCATAGTCAAGAGTCAATAAAGCCCATATTAATAATTGTAAGTGGTTAATCCGCAATTAATAACGGAACCACAGTTAGTTTCAAATGGGCTGTAGTATTAGATAGATGGTATTAGTAATACCGCGATATTGGCCCGTGGTATTGAACGTATGAGTCATATATAAAGGATAGAAACTCCCTGCGAGGAGTATCATGTCTTATTTTTTAATCGAGCTCTGCTCTATTAGAGGTTGCCCCTCGAAGAGGTAAGTGAACATTACTCTTTGAATAATAAAATCATTTCTATTATGTGTTCTGGGTATCTTTTCTTCGCATATTCTGTGTTTTGGGTCTCTTTTCTTCGCATATTATGTATTTGGGTATCATTTGCAGGTTAAGAGCATAACATTGGTCCTCCAGTAGAATAGCTAGATAGATGATTACAACTAGAAATGTGCCCAGACTTTGTCTATCATCAAAGCTACAACTGTGTCATTCTCCCAAGGAAGTTGAGCTTCAATCTCCTCTCCTTGCCAACAGTGCCAATTATGTTAGAGCTCCAAGAAACTCTCCTAGGTGCTCAAACATTCCTAGTAACATATAAATTCAACTTATTGTTGCAATGGATGGATGGAAGGAATGATGCTTGTTCAAGCCAGATAACCACTTCTACTTTGTTTCACTCCAAACATGTGTGAACACCCCTAGACTACAAGGCTTTAGACCATCAGCTGCTCACAGTTTAGAGATAAGGTGAGTATGTAGAATACTAACCACACTAGTAGATGCACAAGACCTTGTGATGGCTAGATGCAACCAGTAAGAAGCTTGTAAATATATTCTACTAATGCACAGATAGGATGATAGCTCTTCGCCACTGGATAGAAAGAAACCTGGGTGACCTATTTAATGTCACATTCAACAATCTAACACATAGATAGGATGACAACTTTCTAGTGCTAATCCTTGAAGATCAAGAATATAGCATATTAGGCACAACTTTGAACAGAGAGAAAATGGAAAAGTGAGCAGTTAATAGCAAAAGAAGCTTGTATTAGTTGAAAATGAAGATGAGACATTGTAAGTGGCAAAATATCCATATTCTCCAGAAGTTGAACCTTACATCAAAACATCAACCATCAACCCTGATTACATCTTTCTTCTGGGTATTTATGGATTTTACATTACGGGGAACTTGGGCCATTTAGGTATGGAGGGGTCATAATTGACCACCAACTTCATTTAACTACCCGATGGAGTCTCTGAACATGCTTGCTTGCTTCAGTGAGTGAATCTAATCCTTTTAGGTGCTATGTTGTCGTCTTAGGCAGTTGGAGTGTTCATATCAGTGTAGCTCCATAACTGATAAATGCTGCTACGGGATCGTGCATGTCCTTTCTTTCCTTGAGCCATACTGCCTGTTAAACATGGTTGTTGAGGTCTGTAAGTGAATGGTAATGGCAAGCTAGCCACCTTCTTCTTTCAGACGAACAGGGCGATCGAAGGACATGGGGTGCATGGGTGAATAGACGAGCTAGATAAGCAGAGATAATGACCATCGAATCGAAGAAAAGGATGGCGGAAAGTGGGTCTGCAGGGTTATCGGATGAGGTGAGAGGAGATTGATTTTAGGCCATTAGATATTGAGTGGGCAGATCTAATGGTAATCAAGCAGTGAAGTTGCGCGGTAGTAAAATGGGTGGGCAGATAGGTTAGGTGGTAAATGGTATTGATTGTATTGCCTTTGGGCATAAAGTGATAAAAGGACAGGGGAACACGATCCCACACAGAGGCTGACACGTAGTGGCGGATGAGAGAGAAAAAATGCTCTCGTCGCATGCTAATGTTCAAGTGTGTTGCAGGCACAGGGAGACTGAATATCGTCAAATCTTAGCAGGGACAATCAAACAGTCAAGAAATGGTCATTCAAGTTGCTTTATTAGGCATGACAGGAGTCGTCGAATCAGCGAGGGAAATCAAAGACAGGGATTAAAGGTGATGAATTTTAAATGTGAAAATTCACATGGCTATGGTTTTATGGCCAGTCCAAACCTTTGCACTCGGGGTTGAAGGAAAAGGATTTTTGTGATTTTTAAAAGAAAAACAGAGGAAACGGAGATGAAGGGAGGATGAGCAGGGTAAAGGAAAAAGGTAAAAATGACCATTATGGGCCTCCTTTGAGCATGACCAACAAAACCAAGCTTATATTTGACCTTCAAAAACCATAGTTATATAGCAGAGCTAACAGATCCCATAAAATAAAGTTGTTCCGCTTCTTCATTCATCCCCTGAAATACCTCCTTCAATCTAGGAAGGGACCGACAAGTGCTCGTGGAATGACTCTGTTCACATATAGTGTATGGATCCATAGAATTTAATGAACATTCCTTGAATGGATGCTTCCTCCTACATTGAGGGCAGAAAATAGACATGCCCTTCTTTGCTTCCATCTATTTTTGCTTCGCCTGCAACATGTCTGGCTGTGATGATAATGCACTGAGGATATCGGTTCTCAGGTTGTTTAGTAGATTCCCGATTTCAGCCTTTGTAACTCCACTACTGGATGTTTTGAGAGTTCAGGTTCCCTACCTCTGTCTCACAGCCCCTCGTGAGCTCTTGATGCATAATTCAAAGATAGTATCAAATTCCTCCTTTGATATATCTTCACTAACAGTACTAGGCTCTATACTCTCAACATATACATGCTCAGCTACAATCCCCTCTTACAAAGATACATAATATTTTCTAAGCTTACCTAATCCTGATGCTCCTCTCTGCGATGTTTTTGTTTGCTTGAATATCTTCTCAAGGTCAGGCATTGGGTCAACTAGAGATTTCTGAGGTCTTCTCTGAGTATGCCTCACAAGCTAAGCTAGAACTGTAATATGCAGTGGCCAACAGGTTGGTCCTCTAGTAGAATAGCTAGATAGATGCTTACAACTAGAAATGTGCCCAGACTTTGTCTATCATCAAAGCTGGAACTGTGTCATTCTCCCAAGGAATTTGATCTTCAATCTCCTCTCCCTGCCAATGGTGCCAATTATGTTAGAGCTCCAAGAAACTCTCCTAGGTTGTAGCTCGAACATTCCTAGTAACATATAAATTCAACTTATTGTTTCAATGGATGAATGGAAGGAATGAATCTTGTTCAAGCCAGATAACCACTTCTACTTTGTTTCACTCCAAACATGTGTGAACACCCCTAGACTACAAGGCTTTAGAACGTCAACTACTCACAGTTTAGAGATAAGGTGAGTATGTAGAATACTAACCACACTAGTAGATGCACAAGACCTTGTGATGGCTAGCTCCAACCAGTAAGAAGCTTGTAAATCTATGTTACTAATGCACAGATAGGATGACAAATCTTTGCCACTGGACAGAAAGAAACCTGGGTAACCCATTCAATGTCACATTCAACAATCTAACACATAGATAGGATGACAACTTTCTAGTGCTAATCCTTAAAGATCAAGAATATAGCATATTAGGCACAACTTTGAACAGAGAGAAAATGGAAAAGTGAGTAGTTAATAGCAAAAGAAGCTTGTATTAGTTGAAAATGAAGATGAGACATTGTAAGTGGAAAGATATCCATATTCTCCAGAAGTTGAACCTTAAATCAAAACATCAACCATCAACCCTGATTACATCTTTCTTCTGGCATTTATGGATTTTACATTACAAGGCACTTGGGCCATTTAGGTATGGAGGGGTCATAATTGACAACCAACTTCATTTAACTACCTGATGGAGTCTTTGAACATGCTTGCTTGCTTCAGTGAGTGAATCTAATCCTTTTAGGTGCTATGTTGACGTCTTAGGCAGTTGGAGTGTTCATATCAGTGTAGCTCCATAACTGATAAATGCTGCTATGGGGTCGTGCGTGTCCTTTCTTTCCTTGAGCCATACTGCCTGTTAAACATGGTTGTTGAGGTCTGTAAGTGAGAGGCAATGGCAAGCTGGCCACCTTCTTCTTTCAGACGAACAGGGCAATCGAAGGACATGGGGTGCATGGGTGAATAGACGAGTTAGATAAGCAGAGATAATGACCATCGAATCGAAGAAAAGGATGGCGGAAAATGGGTCTGTAGGGTTATTGGATGAGGTGAGAGCAGATTGATTTTAGGTCATTAGATATTGGGTGGCCAGATCTAATAGTGATCAGGCAGTGAAGTTGCGCGGTAGTTAAATGGGTGGGCAGATAGGTTAGGTGGTAAATGGTATTGATCGCATTGCCTTTGGGCATAAAGCGATAAAAGGAGAGGGGCACGCGAGCCCACACAGAGGCTGACACGTAGTGGTGGATGAGAGAGAAAATTCGCTCTCGTCGCATGCTAATGTTCAAGTGTGTTGCAGGCAGAGGGAGAGTGAATGTCATCAGATTTTAGCGGGGACAATCAGACAGTCAAGAAATGGCCGTGCAAGTTGCTTTATTAGGCGTGACGGGAGTCATCGAATCGGCGAGGGAAATCAAAGACGAATATTAAAGGTGATGAATTTTAAAGGTGAAAATTCACATGGCTACGGTTTTATGGCCGGTCCAAACCTTTGCGCTCGGGGTTGAAGGAAACGGAGTTTTGTGGTTTTTAAAAGAAAAACAGAGGAAACGAAGATGAAGGGAGGATGAGCAGGGTAAAGGAAAAAGGTAAAAATGACCATTATGGGCCTCCTTTGAGCATGACCAACACAACCAAGCTTATCTTTGACCTTCAAAAACCATAGTTATATAGCAAAACTAACAGATCCAATAAAATAAAGTTGTTTCGCTTCTTCATTCGTCCCCTGAAATATCTCCTTCAATCTAGGAAGGGACCGGCAAATGCTCGTGGAATGACTCTGTTCACATATAGTGTATGTCTCCATAGAATTTAATGAACATTCCTTGAATGAATGCTTCCTCCTACATTGAGGGCAGAAAATAGACATGCCCTTCTTTGCTTCCATTTATTTTTGCTTCGCCTGCAACACTTCTAGTTGTGATGATAATGCACTCAGGATATCGGTTCTCAGGTTGTTTAGTAGATTCCTGAATTCAGCCTTTGTAACTCCACTACTGGATGTTTTGAGAGTTTAGATTCCCTGCCTCTGTCTCACAGCCCCTCGTGAGCACTTGATGCATAATTCAAAGATAGTATCAAATTCCTCCTTTGATATATCTTCACTAATAGTACTAGGCTCTATACTCTCAACATATACATGCTCAGCTACAAGCCCCTCTTACAGAGATACATAAGATTTTCTAGGCTTACCTAATCCTGATGCTCCTCTCTGCGATGTTTTTCTTTTCTTGAAAATCTTCTCAAGGTCAAGCACTCGGACAGCTGGTGATTTCTGAGGATTTCTCTGAGTATGCCTCACAAATTGAGCTAGAACTGTAATATGCAGTCGCCAACAGGTTGGTCCTCCAGTAGAATAGCTAGATAAACGATTACAACTAGAAATGTGCCCAGACTTTGTCTATCATCAAAGCTGGAACTGTTTCATTCTCCCAAGGATGTTGAGCTTCAATCTCCTCTCCCTGCCAATGGCGCCAATTATGTTAAAGCTCCAATAAACTCTCCAAGGTTGTAGCTCGAACATTCCTAGGAACAAATAAATTCAACTTATTGTTGCAATGGATGAATGGAAGGAATGATGCTTGTTCAAGCTAGATAACCACTTCTCCTTTGTTTCACTCCAAACATGTGTGAACACCCCTAGACTACAAGGCTTTAGACCATCAACTACTCACAGTTTAGAGATAAGGTGAGTATGTAGAATACTAACCACACTAGTAGATGCACAAGACCTTGTGGTGGCTAGCTGCAACCAGTAAGAAGCTTGTAAATCTATTCTACAAATGCACAGATAGGATGACAACTCTTTTCCACTGGATAGAAAGAAACCTAGGTAACCTATTCAATGTCACATTCAACAATCTAACACATAGATAGGATGGAAACTTTCTAGTGCTAATCCTTAAAGATCAAGAATATAGCATATTAGGCACAACTTTGAATAGAGAGAAAATGGAAAAGTGAGCAGTTAACAACAAAAGAAGCTTGTATTAGTTGAAAATGAAGATGAGACATTGTAAGTGGAAAAATATCCATATTATCCAGAGGTTGAACCTTACATCAAAACATCAACCATCAACCCTGATTACATCTTTCTTCTGGGTATTTATGGATTTTACATTACAGGGCACTTGGGGCATTTAGGTATGGAGGGTTCATAATTGACCACCAACTTCATTTAACTACCTGATGGAGTCTCTGAACATGCTTGCTTGCTTCAGTGAGTGAATCTAATCCTTTTAGGTGCTATGTTGTTGTCTTAGGCAGTTGGAGTGTTCATATCAGTGTAGCTCCATAACTGATAAATGCTGCTACGGGGTCGCGCGTGTCCTTTCTTTCTTCAAGCCATACTGCCTGTTAAACGTGGTTGTTGAGGTCTGTAATTGAATGGTAATGGCAAGCTGGCCACCTTTTTCTTTCAGACGAATAGGGTGATCGAAGGACATGGGGTGCATGGGTGAATAGGCGAGTTAGATAAGCAGAGATAATGACCATCAAATCGAAGAAAAGGATGGCGGAAAATGGGTCTGCAGGGTCATCAGATGAGGTGAGAGGAGATTTATTTTAGGGCATTAGATATTGGGTGGCCAGATCTAATAGTGATTAGGCAGTGAAGTTGTGCGTTAGTTAAATGGGTGGGCAGATAGGTTAGGTGGTAAAATGGCATTGATCGCATCGCCTTTAGGCATAAAGCGATAAAACGACAGGGGCACGCGATCCCACACAGAGGCTGACACGTAGTGGCAGATGAGAGAGAAAAATTGCTCTCGTCGCATGCTAATGTTCAAGTGTGTTGCAGGCACAGGGAGAGTGAATGTCGTCAGATCTTAGCGGGGACAATTAGATAGTCAAGAAATGGTCGTGCAAGTTGCTTTATTAGGTGTGACGGGAGTCGTCGAATCGGCGAGGGAAATCAAAGACATAGATTAAAGGTGATGAATTTTAAAGGTGAAAATTCACATGGCTATGGTTTTATGGCTGGTCCAAACCTTTGCACTCGGGGCTGAAGGAAAAGGATTTTTGTGGTTTTTAAAAGTAAAACAGAGCAAACAAAGATGAAGGGAGGATGAGCAGGGTAAAGGAAAAAGGTAGAAATGACCATTATGGGCCTCCTTTGAGCATGACAAACACAACCAAGTTAATCTTTGACCTTCAAAAACCATAGTTATATAGTAGAGCTAACAGATCCCATAAAATAAAGTTGTTTCGCTTCTTCATTCATCCCCTGAAATACCTCCTTCAATCTAGGAAGGGACCAGCAAGTGCTTGTGGAATGACTCTGTTCACATATAGTGTATGTCTCCATAGAATTTAATGAAGATTCCTTGAATGAAAGCTTCCTCCTACATTGAGGGTAGAAAATAGACATGCCCTTCTCTGCTTCCATCTATTTTTTCTTCGCCTGCAACATGTCTAGCTGTGATGATAATGCATTCAGGATATCGGTTCTCAGGTTGTTTAGTAGATTCCTTATTTCAGCCTTTGTAACTCCACTACTGGATGTTTTGAGAGTTCAGATTCCCTGCCTCTGTCTCACAGCCCCTCGTGAGCACTTGATGCATAATTCAAAGATAGTATCAAATTCCTCCTTTGATATATCTTCACTAACAGTACTAGGCTCTATACTCTCAACATATACATGCTCAGCTACAAGCCCCTCTTACAAAGATACATAAGATTTTCTAGGCTTACCTAATCCTGATGCTCCTCTCTGCAATGTTTTTCTTTGCTTGAAAATCTTCTCAAGGTTAGGCACTGGGTCAGCGGGTGATTTCTGGGGATTTCTCTGACTATGCCTTACAAACTAAGCAAGAACTGTAATATGCAGTCGCCAACAGGTTGGTCCTCCAGTAGAATAGCTAGATAGATGATTACAACTAGAAATGTGCCCAGACTTTGTCTATCATCAAAGCTGGAACTGTGTCATTCTCCCAAGGAAGTTGAGCTTCAATCCCCTCTCCCTTCCAACGGCGCCAATTATGTTAGTGCTCCAAGAAACTCTCCTAGGTTGTAGCTCGAACATTCCTAGTAACAAATAAATTCAACTTATTGTTGCAATGGATGAATGGAAGGAATGATGCTTGTTCAAGCTAGATAACCACTGCTACTTTGTTTCACTCCAAACATGTGTGAACACCCCTAGACTACAAGGCTTTAGACCATCAGCTAATCATAGTTTAGAGATAAGGTGAGTATGTAGAATACTAACCACACTAGTAGATGCACAAGACCTTGTGATGGCTAGCTGCAACCAGTAAGAAGCTTGTAAATCTATTCTACTAATGCACAGATAGGATGACAGCTCTTTGCCATTGGATAGAAAGAAACCTGGGTAACCTATTCAATGTCACATTCAACAATCTAACACATAGATAGGATGACAACTTTCTAGTGCTAATACTTAAAGATCAAGAATATAGCATATTAGGCACAACTTTGAACAGAGAGAAAATGGAAAAGTGAGCAGGTAATAGCAAAAGAAGCTTATATTAGTTGAAAATGAAGATGAGACATTGTAAGTGGAAAAATATCCATATGCTCCAGAAGTTGAACCTTACATCAAAACATCAACCATCAACCCTGATTACATCTTTCTTCCGGGTATTTATGGATTTTACATTACAGGGCACTTGGGACATTTAGGTATGGAGGGGTCATAATTAACCGCCAACTTCATTTAACTACCTGATGGAATCTCTGAACATGCCTTCTTGCTTCAGTGAGTGAATCTAATCCTTTTAGGTGCTATGTTGTCATCTTAGACAGTTGGAGTGTTCATATCAGTGTAGCTCCATAACTGATAAATGCTGCTACGGGGTCATGCGTGTCCTTTCTTTCCTTGAGCCATACTACCTGTTAAACATGGTTGTTGAGGTCTGTAAGTGAATGGTAATGGAAAGCTAGCCACCTTCGTCTTTCAGCCGAACAGGGCGATCGAAGGACATGGGGTGCATGGGTGAATAGACGAGTTAGATAAGCAGAGATAATGACAATCGAATCAAAGAAAAGGATGGCGGAAAATGGGTCTACAGGGTTATCAGATGAGGTGAGAGCAGATTGATTTTAGGCCATTAGATATTGGGTGGCCAGACCTAATAGTGATCAGGCAGTGAAGTTGTGTGGTAGTTAAATGGGTGGGCATATCGGTTAGGTTATAAATCGTATTGATCGCATCACCTTTGGGCATAAAGCGATAAAAGGACAAGGGCACATGATCCCACACAGAGGCTGACACGTAGTGGCGGCTGAGAGAGAAAAACTACTCTCGTCGCATGCTAATGTTCAAGTGTGTTGCAGGCACAGGGAGAGTGAATGTCATCAGATCTTAGCGGGGACAATCAGACATTCAAGAAATGGTTGTTCAAGTTGCTTTATTAGGCGTGACGGGAGTCGTCGAATCGGCGAGGGAAATCAAAGACAGAGATTAAAGGTGATTAATTTTAAAGGTGAAAATTCACATGGCTATGGTTTTATGGCCTGTCCAAACCTTTGCCCTTGGGGATGAAGGAAAAGGAGTTTTGTGGTTTTTAAAAGGAAAACAGAGGAAACAGAGATGAAGGGAGGATGAGTAGGGTAAAGGAAAAAGGTAAAAATGACCATTATGGGCCTCCTTTGAGCATGACCAACACAACCAAGCTTATCTTTGACCTTGAAAAACCATATTTATATAGTAGAGATAACAGATCCCATAAAATAAAGTTGTTCCACTTCTTCATTCATCCCCTAAAATACGTCCTTCAATCTAGGAAGGGACCGGCAAGTGCTCGTGGAATGACTCTATTCACATATAGTGTATGTCTCCATAGAATTTAATGAACATTCCTTGAATGAATTCTTCCTCCTACATTGAGGGAAAAAAATAGACATGCCCTTCTTTGCTTCCATCTATTTTTTCTTTGCCTGCAACACGTCTAGCTGTGATGATAATGCACTTAGGATACCGGTTCTCAGGTTGTTTAGTAGATTCCTGATTTTAGCCTTTGTAACTCCACAACTGGATGTTTTGAGAGTTCAAATTCCCTGCCTCTGTCTCACAGCCCCTCGTGAGCACTTGATGCATAATTCAAAGATAGTATCAAATTCCTCCTTTGATATATCTTCACTAACAATACTAGGCTCTATACTCTCAACATATACATGCTCAGCTACAAGCTCCTCTTACAGAGATACATAAGGTTTTCGAGGCTTACCTAATCCTGATGCTCCTCTCTGCGATGTTTTTCTTTGCTTGACAATCTTCACAAGGTCAGGCACTAGGTCAGCTGGTGATTTCTGAGGATTTCTCTGAGTATGCCTCACAAACTGAGCTAGAACTGTAATATGCGGTCGCCAACAGGTTGGTCCTCTAGTAGAATAGCTAGATAAATGATTACAACTAGAAATGTGCCCAGAATTTGTCTATCATCAAAGCTGAAACTGTGTCATTCTCCCAAGGAAGTTGAGCTTCAATCTCCTCTCCCTACCAACAGTGCCAATTATGTTAGAGCTCCAAGAAACTCTCCTAGGTTGTAGCTCGAACATTCCTAGTAACATATAAATTCAACTTATTGTTGCAATGGACTAATGGAAGGCATGATGCTTGTTCAAGCTAGATAACCACTTCTACATTGTTTCACTCCAAACATGTGTGAACACCCCTAGACTACAAGGCTTTAGACCATTAGCTACTCACAGTTTAGAGATAAGGTGAGTATGTAGAATACTAACCACACTAGTAGATGCACAAGACCTTGTGATGGCTAGCTACAACCAGTAAGAAGCTTGTAAATCTATTATACTAATGCACAGATAGGATGACAGCTCTTTGCCACTGGATAGAAAGAAACCTGGGTAACCTATTTAATGTCACATTCAAGAATCTAACACATAGATAGGATGACAACTTTCTAGTGCTAATCCTTAAAGATCAAGAATATAGCATATTAGGCACAACTTTGAACAGAGAGAAAATGGAAAAGTGAGCAGTTAACAGCAAAAGAAGCTTGTATTAGTTGAAAATGAAGATGAGACATTGTAAGTGGCAAAATATCCATATTCTCCAGAAGTTGAAACTTACATCAAAACATCAACCATCAACCCTGATTACATTTTTCTTCTGGGTATTTATGGATTTTACATTACAGGGCACTTGGGCCATTTAGGTATGGAGGGGTCATAATTGACCACTAACTTCATTTAACTACCTGATGGAGTCTCTGAACATGCTTTCTTGCTTGCAACCAGTAATCCTTTTAGGTGCTATGTTGTCATCTTAGACAGTTGGAGTGTTCATATCAGTGTAGCTCCATAACTGATAAATGTTGCTATGGGGTCGTGCATGTCCTTTCTTTCCTTGAGCCATACTGCCTGTTAAACATGGTTGTTGAGGTCTGTAAGTGAATGGTAATGGCAAGCTGGCCACCTTCTTCTTTCAGACGAACAGGGCGATCGAAGGACATGGGGTGCATGGGTGAATAGACGAGTTAGATAAGCAGAGATAATGACCATTGAATCGAAGAAAAGGATGGCGGAAAATGGGTCTGCAGGGTTATCGCATGAGGTGAGAGAAGATTGATTTTAGGGCATTAGAGATTGGGTGGCTAGATTTAATAGTGATCAGGCAGTAAAGTTGCACGGTAATTAAATGGGTGGGCAGATAGGTCAAGTGGTAAATGGTATTGATCGCATTGCCTTTGGGCATAAAGCGGTAAAATGACAGGGGCACGTGAGCCCACACAGAGGCTGACACGTAGTGGTAGATGAGAGAGAAAAACTGCTCTCGTCGCATGCTAATGTTCAAGTGTGTTGCAGGCAGAGGGAGAGTGAATGTCATCAGATCTTAGCGGGGACAATCAGACAGTCAAGAAATGGTCATGCAAGTTGCTTTATTAGGCGTGACGGGAGTCATCGAATCGGCGAGGGAAATCAAAGACGAATATTAAAGGTGATGAATTTTAAAGGTGAAAATTCACATAGCTATGGTTTTATGGCCGGTCCAAACCTTTGCACTCGGGGCTGAAGGAAAAGGAGTTTTGTGGTTTTTAAAAGAAAAACAGAGGAAACGAAGATGAAGGGAGGATGAGCAAGGTAAAGGAAAAAGGTAAAAATGACCATTATGGGCCTCCTTTGAGCATGACCAACACAACCAAGCTTATCTTTGACCTTCAAAAACCATAGTTATATAGCAGAGCTAATAGATCCTATAAAATAAAGTTGTTCCGTTTCTTCATTCATCCCCTGAAATACCTCCTTCAATCTAGGAAGGGACCGGCAAGTGCTCGTGGAATGACTCTGTTCACATATAGTGTATGTCTCCATAGAATTTAATGAACATTCCTTGAATGAATGCTTCCTCCTACATTGAGGGCAGAAAATAGACATGCCCTTCTTTGCTTCCATCTATTTTTACTTCGCCTGCAACACGTCTAGCTGTGATGATAATGCAGTCAGGATATCGGTTCTCAGGTTGTTTAGTAGATTCCTGATTTTAGCCTTTGTAACTCCACTACTGGATGTTTTGAGAGTTCAGATTCCCTCCCTCTGTCTAACAGCCCCTCGTGAGCACTTGATGCATAATTCAAAGATAGTATCAAATTCCTCCTTTGATATATCTTCATTAACAGTACTAGGCTCTATAATCTCAACATATACATGCTCAGCTACAAGCCCCTCTTACAGAGATACATAAGATTTTCGAGGCTTACCTAATCCTGATGCTCCTCTCTGTGATGTTTTTCTTTGCTTGACAATCTTCTCAAGGTCGGGCACTAGGTCAGCTGGTGATTTCTGAGGATTTCTCTGAGTATGTCCCACAAACTGAGCTAGCACTGTAATATGCAGTCGCCAACAAGTTGGTCCTCCAGTAGAATAGATAGATAGATGATTACAACTAGAAATGTGCCCAAACTTTGTCTATCATCAAAGCTGGAACTGTGTCATTCTCCCAAGGAAGTTGAGCTTCAATCTCCTCTCCCTACCAACGGCGCCAATTCTGTTAGATCTCCAAGAAACTCTCCTAGGTTGTAGCTCGAACATTCCTAGTAACACATAAATTCAACTTATTGTTGCAATGGATGAATGGAAGGAATGATGCTTGTTCGATCTAGATAACCACTTCTACTTTGTTTCAGTCCAAACATGTGTGAACAACCCTAGACTACAAGGCTTTAGACCATCAGCTACTCATAGTTTAGAGATAAGGTGAGTATGTAGAATACTAACCACACTAGTAGATGCACAAGACCTTGTGATGGCTTGCTGCAACCAGTAAGAAGCTTGTAAATCTATTCTACTAATGCACAGATAGGATGACAGCTCTTTGCCACTAGATAGAAAGAAACCTGGGTAACCTAGTCAATGTCACATTCAACAATCTAACACATAGATAGGATGACAACTTTCTAGTGCTAATCCTTAAAGATCAAGAATATAGCATATTAGGCACAACATTGAACCGAGAGAAAATTCGAAAAGTGAGCAGTTAACAGCAAAAGAATCTTGTATTAGTTGAAAATGAAGATGAGACATTGTAAGTGGCAAAATATCCATATTGCCCAGAAGCTGAACCTTACATCAAAACATCAACCATCAACCCTGATTACATATTTCTTCTGGGTATTTATGGATTTTACATTACAGGGTACTTGGGCCATTTAGGTATGGAGGGGTCATAATTGATCACCAACTTCACTTAACTACCTAATGGAGTCTCTGAACATGCTTGCTTGCTTCAGTGAGTGAATCTAATCCTTTTAGGTGCTATGTTGTCGTCTTAGGTAGTTGGAGTGTTCATATCAGTGTAGCTCCATAACTGATAAATGCTGCTACGGAGTCGTGCGTGTCCTTTCTTTCCTTGAGCCATACTGCCTATTAAACATGGTTGTTGAGGTCTGTAAGTGAATGGTAATGGCAAGCTGGTCACCTTCTTCTTTCAGACGAACAGGGCGATCGAAGGACATGGGGTACATGGGTGAATAGACGAGTTATCTAAGAAGAGATAATGACCATCGAATTGAAGAAAAGGATGGTGGAAAATGGGTCTACAGGGTTATCGGATGAGGTGAGAGTAGATTGATTTTAGGCCATTAGATATTGGGTGGCTAGATCTAATAGTGATCAGGCAGTGAAGTTGCGTGGTAGTTAAATGGGTGGGCAGATAGGTTATGTGGTAAATGGTATTGATCACATCACCCTTGGGCATAAAGCGATAAAAGGACAGGGGCACGTGATCCCACACAGAGGCTGACACATAGTGTTGGATGAGATAGATAAATTGCTCTCATCGCATGCTAATGTTCAAGTGTGTTGCAGGCACAGGGAGAGTGAATGTCGTCAGATCTTAGCGGGGACAATCAAACAGTCAAGAAATGGTCGTTCAAGTTGTTTTATTAGGCGTGACGGGAGTTGTCGAATCGGCGAGGGAAATCAAAGACAAAGATTAAAGGTGATGAATTTTAAAGGTGAAAATTCACATGGTTATGGTTTTATGGCCAGTCCAAACCTTTGCGCTTGGGGCTGAAGGAAAAGGAGTTTTGTGGTTTTTAAAAGAAAAACATAGGAAACGGAGATGAAGGGAGGATGAGCAGGGTAAAGGAAAAAGGTAAAAATGACCATTATGGGCCTCCTTTGAGCATGACCAACACAACCAAGCTTATGTTTGACCTTCAGAAACCATATTTATATAGCAGAACTAACAGATCCCATAAAATAAAGTTGTTCTGCTTCTTCATTCATCCCCTGAAATACCTCCTTCAATCTAGGAAGGGACCGCAAGTGCTCGTGGAATGACTCTGTTCACATATAGTGTATGTCTCCATAGAATTTAATGAACATTCCTTGAATGAATGCTTCCTCCTACATTGAGGGTAGAAAATAGACATGCCCTTCTTTGCTTCCATCTATTTTTGCTTCGCCTGCAACACGTCTAGCTGTGATGATAATGCACTCAGGATATCGGTACTCAGGTTGTTTAGTAGATTCATGATTTCAGCCTTTGTAACTCCACTACCGGATGTTTTGAGAGTTTAGATTCCCTGCCTCTATCTCACAGCCCCTCGTGAGCACTTGATGCATAATTCAAAGATAGTATCAAATTCCTCCTTTTATATATCTTCACTAACAGTACTAGGATCTATACTCTCAACATATACATGCTTAGCTACAAGCCCCTCTTACAGAGATACATAAGATTTTCGAGGCTTACCTAATCCTGATGCTCCTCTCTGCGATGTTTTTCTTTGCTTGAAAATCTTCTCAAGGTCAGGCACTGGGTCAGCTGGTGATTTCTGAGGATTTCTCTAAGTATGCCTCACAAACTGAGCTAGAACTGTAATATGCAGTCGCCAACATGTTGGTCCTCCAGTAGAATAGCTAGATGGATGATTACAACTAGAAATGTGCCCACACTTTGTCTATCATCAAAGCTGGAACTGTGTCATTCTCCCAAGGAAGTTGAGCTTCAATCTCCTCTCCCTACCAACGGCGCCAATTATGTTAGAGCTCCAAGAAACTCTCCTAGGTTGTAGCTCGAACATTCCTAGTAACATATAAATTCAACTTATTGTTGCAATGGCTGAATGGAAGGAATGATGCTTGTTCAAGCTAGATAACCACTTCTACTTTGTTTCAGTCCAAACATGTGTGAAAACCCCTAGACTACAAGGCTTTAGACCATCAGCTACTCACAATTTAGAGATAAGGTGAGTATGTAGAATACTAACCACACTAGTAGATGCACAAGACCTTGTGATGGCTAGCTGCAACCAGTAAGAAGCTTGTAAATCTATTCTACTAATGCACAGATAGGATGATAGCTCTTTGCCACTGGATAGAAAGAAACCTGGGTAACCTATTCAATGTCACATTCAACAATCTAACACATAGATAGGATGACAACTTTCTAGTGCTACTCCTTAAAGATCAAGAATATAGCATATTAGGCACAACTTTGAACAAAGAGAAAATGGAAAAGTGAGCAGTTAACAGCAAAAGAAGCTTGTATTAGTTGAAAATGAAGATGAGACATTGTAAGTTAAAAAATATCCATATTCTCCAAAAGTTGAACCTTACATCAAAACATCAACCATCAACCCTGATTACATCTTTCTTCTGGGTATTTATGGATTTTACATTATAGAGCACTTGGGCCATTTAGGTATGGAGGGGTCATAATTGACCACCAACTTCATTTAACTACCTTATGGAGTCTCTGAACATGCTTGCTTGCTTCAGTGAGTGAATCTAATCCTTTAAGGTGCTATGTTGTCATCTTAGGTAGTTGGAGTGTTCATATCAGTGTAGCTCCATAACTGATAAATGCTGCTACGAGGTCGTGCGTGTCCTTTCTTTCCTTGAGCCATATTGCCTGTTAAACATGGTTGTTGAGGTCTGTAAGTGAATGGTAATGGCAAGCTGGCAACCTTCTTCTTTTAGACGAACAGGGCGATCGAAGGACATGGGGTACATGGGTGAATAGACGAGTTAGATAAGAAGAGATAATGACCATCGAATCGAAGAAAAGGATGGAAGAAAATGGGTTTGCAGGGTTATCGGATGAGGTGAGAGCAGATTGATTTTAGGCCATTAGATATTGGGTGGCCAGATCTAATAGTGATCAGGCAGTGAAGTTGCGTAGTAGTTAAATGGGTGGGCAGATAGGTTAGGTGGTAAATGGTATCGATCACATCGGCTTTGGGCATAAAGCAATAAAAGGATAGGGGCACGTGATCCCACACAGAGGCTGACACGTAGTGGTAGATGAGAGAGAAAAAATGCTCTCGTCGCATGCTAATGTTCAAGTGTGTTTCAAGCACGCAGAGAGTGAATGTCATCAGATCTTAGCGGGGACAATCAGACAATCAAGAAATGGTCGTTCAAGTTGCTTTATTAGGTGTGACGGTAGTCGTCGAATCGGCGACGTAAATTAAAGACAGAGATTAAAGGTGAAAATTCACATGGCTATGGTTTTATGGTGGGTCCAAACCTTTGTGCTTGGGGTTGAAGGAAAAGGGGTTTTGTGGTTTTTAAAAGAAAAACATAGGAAACGGAGATGAAGGGAGGGTGAGCAGGGTAAAGGAAAATGGTAAAAATGACCATTATGGGCCTCCTTTGAGCATGACCAACATAACCAAGATTATCTTGGAGCTTCAAAAACCATAGTTATATAGCAAAGCTAACAGATCCCATAAAATAAAGTTGTTCTGCTTCTTCATTCATCCCCTGAAATACCTCCTTCAATCCAGGAAGGGACTGGCAAGTGCTCGTGGAATGACTCTGTTCACATATAGTGTAAGTCTCCATAGAATTTATTGAACATTCCTTGAATGAATGCTTCCTCCTACATTGAGGGCAGAAAATAGACATGGGCTTCTTTGCTTCCATCTATTTTTGCTTTGCCTGCAACACGTCTAGATGTGATGATAATGCACTCAGGATATCGGTTCTCAAGTTGTTTAGTATATTCCTGATTTCAGCCTTTATAACTCCACTACTGGATGTTTTGAGAGTTCATATTTCCTGCCTCTAGCTCACAGCCCCTTGTGAGCACTTGATGCATATTCAAAGATAGTATCAAATTCCTCCTTTGATATATCTCCTTTCCCTACTACATTCAATAGCTTCAGAGATTCCTCCCTCAGTGCGTTGAGAAAAATGATCTTCAAGGTATTCTTATCCAAGTCACTGTGGCTAGATATCTGCAAACTATATTGAAAATGTTCCACAAACTATTCCATATTCTCATCCTCTTTTTGCATGATCTTAAAGATTTATTCCTTTACATCCCGATATTTGTAGTATTCCTAATATTTCTCGAGGAAAAACGTCTTCATATCATCCCATGTAGAAAATAGATTTTCCTCCTAAACCCATAAACCATCTCAAATTTTTGCCCTTCAAAGTAGCAGGAAATATATTCAATTCCTAAGCATCAGAAATGTAATCATACCCCCAACAAACAACATTGAATTCGAAAAGGAATTGTTGAAAATAGCAACAAGAAATGCTAAAAATAGAATTGCTATAAATAGAATTTCAGGATATACTCCAACTCTGTTGGAAATAGTAAAAAATGGAAATGCTAAAAATAGCATTGCTATAAATAGCATTTCTGGATAGATTCCAATTTTAATTAGTCCCTGAATTAAAATTTGAATTTAGTCTCAATAGCTATTTGAAAAATAATTAATTAATTCATCTTTTGTTAATTAGTTAGAGAAAATCAAACATGAAATCTATGTGAATACATGCAATAGTTACCCCTTTGACTGGGTAAGTTATCCCCTAATTAAGGAGATAAATATGAGTTGTAATGGAGTTGTAATTAGTTAGATTAGTTAACTGAGTTAAGTCTAGTTAATTAGTTCCAAATAGTTTGAGGAACTAATTGTGAGTTCAGTCAGTTAATGCATGCATGCATGCAACTAGTGTTCTCCATATAACTAAATATTCTCTCATAGATAACTCATGCATGCCAGTTCAGACAAAGACCTAGGTGAGATTAAAGGAAGGGACAATGTACTATAAGTTGGAGGAATTTTTCCTATATAGGAAACTCATCGATGCATAAGAAATTATCTCCTTTAGGATTGCACAATTATTTCAGAGGTCAGTATTGTTCACAAGTAGAGAATTCACACAGGTGGCAACCAGAGGACCCAGGAGAAACTGCGCGAGGAAATAGGACGCTTGGAGGACTGGAGGAAGGCATATGTTGTGTCCATTCAGTATATGAGCAACATTGAGGGATTGTACTGAGAGCTAGATAGCTTGTGAGCTAAAGCTTCGTGTAATCCGGAGATACTTTCACTTGCATGATAATACAGAGATCGAGGTTTTTAGCTGAGGCTTTCCCTAGAGTATTCTTCTGTGTTCATGTCTGATTGATTTCTCATTCTCTGTTATATGTGTTCTATTTGATCTTTGCTCAAATTGATTAAGCTTTCGGAAAGATTAATAGTAGAAGTAGATCAAGTATTTTGCTTTAGTATATTGAATTATTAGGTGGTCTACAATGGGAAATTCTACATGGTATCAGAGCTAGCTGATCCATATAGAAATTTCTACATGGTATTGGAGCAAAGGTGATCAAAGTTGTGAATAGTATACGAAGAAGAGAAATTGAAGTAAAAAAAAATTGGGCCACGAGTTTGCAAAGAAGATCTAAGAATTTTTGTGCAAACTTTTCAAAAACAAATAGTAGATCTAGATTCCTTGCAAAAAAATACCCAAATTCAAAAAAGAAAATTGACTAAATCGGAGTTTGGATGAGGGAAATATCGCTGACTTAAAATTAGCTCTTTTTCCAGAAAATTTCGTGACAATGGGAAAGATGAAACAGATTGGTGTGGTAGCCAAGAACCTGTATGAACTTGAGGTACAAGATGCATGCAAAGCCTTCAGGAGCAAGGCAAACGTTAGATACTTGGTGGTTGAGAGGGAGAGTAATTTACCTCTTAACATGTAACCACAAAAGAAGTCTCAAAAAATTGTGGAGGAACCTCAATTGGTGAAGCAACTTTAGGACGTTGTGGAGCAGCCACAACTAGAGAAGCCGAGATGAGATTGAGTGGAGGCATCAACTCATGCAGAGACCTCTAGTATCCAATTTCAAGCCAAGTGGGTAGAGGGATCACATGTAGCCATACCTCCAGGTGTTAGGTGGGGCAATGTGAAGTGATTGTCCCAAGAAGGTTGAAATAGGGGTAGGATCCTTGAGGTACCCAACCTCTTTGATTAGACCTTGCTATGTGATCCCTGACAAGCAGTAGCAGGATTGGCTGAGTGCATAGAGACGAATGTCGATGGAGTAGTAGAGAGAGCTATGGTGCAAGAGTCCCAACACAGCGTAGAGCTATCAAGCTACAACAATGTGAGAGGCATAGAAGTGTTGCACCAGTGTAGGATGGCACAGAGAGGTGTGCAACAGTGTGAGATGCAAGGAGTGGTTGTAGCAATGTAGAGGTCATAGAGGGAGCACTTGTCAGTGGCAGAGGGAGCTTCAACATCATAGGGTGTTTCTAGCCCAACAGGGTGGTTAGTTGGGAGATCAATTACTTACTTCTCAGTAACTAAGTTGCAGTGCAGCAGTGGGCAGCACGATGCAACATGATGAGAGGAGGTACAGTGTAGATGGAGTGTTGGGAGATAGGAACAACAACAACATAGATGTAGTAGGAGGAATCAATTTGATTGATGCAGTTAGAGATTAAAGTGACAGAGACTAGAGGAGTCAGATACTGAAGAGCACAGAGGTGTAGAGTTTTCAGTTGACAGAGATAATAGCAGTCAGAGACTTTGATGAGAGAGGCATCATTATGATTCAAGTTGGATATTTTTTGTTTCTGGAGTTTCTAGAGCAACAACACTTGAGAGAAGTGTTGCATGTAGAACATTCCAAAGGTTCAGGATCTGGTTCGAGTTGAATGCCTTTCTTGTTGAGAGGGAGTGTTTAAAATAGCAACAAGAAATGCTAAAACTAGCATTGCTATAAATAGCATTCCAGGATATACTCCAACTCTGTTGGAAATAGCAAAAAACAGAAATGTTAAAAATAGCATTGCTTAAAATAGAATTTCGGGATACATTCCAATTTTAATTAGTCCCTGAATTAAAATTGAGAATTAAAATTCGAATTTAGTCTTACTAGTTGTTTGAAAAATAATTAATTAATTCATCTTGAGTTAATTAGTTGGAGAAAATCAAACATGAAGTCTATGTGAAGACATGCAATAGTTATCCCTTTGATTGAGGAGGTTATCCCCTACTTAATGAGATAAGGATGAGTAGTAATTGAGTTGTAATTAGTTAGTTCAGTTAACTTAGTTAAGTATAGTTAAATTCATTCCAAACAGTTTGAGGAACAAATTGTGAGTTCAGTCAGTTAATGCATACATCCATGCAACTAGTGTTCTCCGGATAACTGAATATTCTCTCATAAATAACTCATGCATGTCAATTCAAATAGAGACCCAGTTGAGATTAATGGAAAGGATAGTGTACTATCAGTTGGAGGAATTTTTCCTATATAGGAAACTCGTCCATGCATAAGGAATTGTATCCTTTAGGATTGTGTAGTTGTTTTAGAGGTCAGTGTTGTGTGTGAGTAGAGAATTCACATAGGTGATAGCCAGAGGACCCAAGAGAAACTGCACAAGGAAATAGGAGGCTTGGAGGGCTGGAGGAAGGCATGTTGTGCCTATTTAGCCTATGACCAACATTGAGGGATTGTACTGAGAGTTGGATAGTTTGTGAGCTAAAGTTTTGTGTAATCTGAAGATATTTCCACTTGTATGATAATACATAGATTAGGGTTTTTAGCTGAGCCTTTCCCTAGAGTATTCTTTTGTGTTCATGTGTGATTGATTTCTCATTCTCTGTTATATGTGTTTTATTTTATCTTGCTCAAATTGATTAAGCTTTCGCAAAGTTTGATAGTAGAAGTAGATCAAGTATTTTGCTTTATTATATTGCATTATTAGGTGATTTATAGTGGGAAATTCTACAGGAATGTGTCTGGATCCTTAGAAGTAAGACCATGGAATTTGGGTAGTGTTGTCAAAGGAATAGGCTTCATAGGTGCATCACCTTTGATATCTCCAATTGAGAATTCAATTGAAGAAGTTTTAGGAGCCATGAATATCTGTGAATACTCAATTGGAATTTCAATAGGTTCTAGCTCTAGTTGTTCTATAACAGGTAATGGAAATTGTTTTAAAACACTCCCTTGATCCAATGGTGCCAATAATTCCTGAAAATCGTATTCCTCTGAACTTGCAATATGCAATTCCTCATATCTTCTGCTTGCTACTTCTTCTTCCCCGAATTTCACTTCTGCTATTGGAGGAGGTTTTGGTTGTGAAACTGATTGCCCTCCAGTTCTCATATGAGATCTTACCCTAGTAGTAGCTTGTGATGATGCTCTGGAATTAGCCCTTGAGATGATCTCCCGGATGTAAGCTTTTCTTCCCAAACCAATCCCGTTTCCTTTTAGGGGTCTCCCTCTGGCCCTTTCATTTGTGTCTCTATTCATAGAATCAGGAAAAAGAATGGAAACATTCAAACATATTAAAATCTCAAGACCCGGAGGAGGATAATAACTTCCTTCCCCAGGACAAGAGAATGGGACCTAAAGAAAACAAAGGAAAGAAAATAATCAAATCACATAAATCAAGATCAGGATCTAAAACAAGGTGAAAAATAAAACTTCCCTTTCTAGGACAAGAGAACAATAATTATGAAAACAAAACAAAACAATTTGAAGCTCCAGACCTGGAGCAAGGTGATAAAAAATTCCTTCCCTGAGACGAGAGAATAATCCTACAAAAACAAGAAAAGTAAGGAACCAAACAACCAAATGATCTAATAATCAAGACCTAAAGCAAGGTGTAAGCTTCCTTCCCCATGATAAGAGATCAGTCCTATGGTCAATGTTGGTTGTACTTCGCACCTTTGATAGGGTTGGCTTGTATGGTTCTGAACTAGGTTCAGAAGTGATTTAGCCAAGCAAATCTTGATACTACTGGCCCTTTTGGCAACAATTAGCAGACCGTGGACTGAGGTCTCACTCGAAGTAATATGGGAGGGTACTAGAACTAGGTTTTCACACCCTGGGGATGTCCAATGAGCTTTTGGTGGTCCACAGTGTGAGGCTACCTTCGCAGAACCCTACTCGGGGCATGATCCGTATTACACCCAATTCCCTTGCTTATTTAGTCTGTTATTACCTAATTACTTAACTTATCTGTGTAAGACTAGTGAGAATTAACAGTATATCCTGCAATCATATAAATGCATGTGATAAACAACATAGTATAAATGTAGAGAAGGGAATACACAAGAAGATGCCTAGAAATAGGAATCAACTTCTCTTTATTATTCTTCATTCAAGATTACAAACTCAACACTGCCCTACGCACTCAGCTGCAGGAGTCCATGCACTCAGTTGTGAACTCTACTAGGCCTCTGCACACTTCACTACAGAGCCTCTTCCTACTACTATGACCCAATACACGTAGACTCTTACTCTATGCTCAAACCATTCATATTCATTTTTCCAATTTGCTATCTTTACAACTTAAAACCTTGCTTTATTTATACAATCCCATGGTTCACGGACCATGGGCAGGCCGACATGACATTACATTACATTACAATACTTGGGGCAGACAACCCTATGACTAAACCTATACTTCACGCTTCATGCCTACAATTCATGGAGTCTTACAATACGTTTGACCAAAACTTGGGATTTGAGCCCCAAAACATGTTGTGGGAGGATTCCATGCCCAACAGGCCCCCGACACAATCATCATGACTCATCCCCGAGTCACTCAGTCGGTGTCACAATCTTAGCATGGAGTCCCTCCAACTGGTCCCGTATTGCTTGGAGGTCCATAGTCCATTGTTCTGCAGTTTGCTAGACCTGCTTCATGCGGTCTTCTGAATCTTCTGTATTTGAATTATCTCCTTACATTGGTACTGACATCTGTTGTGTGTGTTTATAGTCCCGTGCCTTTATTCAGCTCCTTGGGTCACGAATACTGTGCTTCAGCTGGTTAGTCATAGAATTGGCCCACCCGTGTAGGGTTTCAAGTGACTGCCATTTACTTTTCCTAGGAAGGGTTCTCCATTTAGTTTGACTAGCTGGATCGTGCCTCCATCTATGACCTCCTTAACCATGTATGGTCCTAGCTAGTGCATTCTGAATTTTCCCGAAATTTTTTCAAACTTACTGTCGTATAGCAGCACTAAGTCGTTTACCTTGAAGGTGTGCAACTTCATATGGCGGTCGTGCCATGCCTTTTCACATTGCTTTTGTACTTGCTGATGAAATATGGCCAAAAACTGTTCTTCCTCGAGTTCTTCTAATTGTGCGAGCCTTTCTTCTAGATCTTCATGGTCCATCATGCATGTGAGCATTGTTATTCGTAGAATAGGGATGATGTATTCCATTAGCATGACATCTTCTGTGCCATAGACTAACTGGAAAGGTGTTTGTCCCATCAATTTCTTGCACATTGTCTTGCACACCCATAATATTGCAGGTACGTGTAGGTCCTAGTCATTTCACTATGCATTACATACTTTGATCAGCACAGTCTCCAGTATTTTTTTGAATGCCTCTAGTGTCCCATTAGCTTGTAGGTGGTATGGTGTACTTTTCTGATGATACACCTGGAACTCTTCTGTGAGTGCACTAATGTTTTAATTCAGGAACTTTGTTCTGCGGTCACTCATTAATATTTTCGAACAACGAAATCATGTCAACACGTTTTTGAACAAAAACTTCGGAGCCATAGCAGTAGTGTAGTCCTTGATTGGTTGTGCTTCTGCCCATCGTGTAAAGTAATCTGTCACGGTGATGATGTAGCGTGCACCCATCTTTCCCTGAGGTTTGATCAGTCCCACAAAGCTGACTGCCCATTTTTCAAACAGTTGCAATGTCATTTGTGGATTTAGTGGCATCTCGCCCCTTCATGATGGTTTTCCAGTCCTTTGACATATATCGCAGGCCTTAAAGTGTGCTCTTGAATCCTTGTGTAGCATCAGCCACCATAACCTTGTGCGAAGAATCTTTTGTGTGGTTGCACATCCTACATAGTGTCCTCCTATAGCGCCCCCATGTGCTTCTGTGAGGATCTGACCTCGTTCAAATTCAGGTACGTATCTTTGCAATATCTCATCATTGCCAATCTTGTAGAGGTGCCCCACGATGACAAAAACGTCCACCATGCGCACCACCAATTCCTTATTCTGTTGGACTAAGTATTCCTTTGGCGCAATCCTTGTGGTTAGAAAATGAATTATATCTTCGAAGTGTCTGTCTGCAACGAGCGCTGCAAAGAGCTATGCGGCAGGTAGACCATCCTCCAAATTTGTTGGTTCCTCGCTCAGCTCAATTCGTGATAAGTGATCTGGTCTTGCATTCAGGTGTCCCGACTTGACTATGACCTTAAAATCATATTCTTGGAATAGTAGGAGCCATTTGCATATGCACCCCCACAACTCAGGCTTTTTTACCAGGTATTTCAATGCGGAATGGTCGGTATACATCTTGAAATGTCCTCCAAGTAAATAGTTTTGGTATTTTTGGAGTGCATACACCATCACTAACCCTTGCACTTAGTGGTGGAATAGTTATTTTCTACTTTAGACAATCTCCAACTTGCAAACGTGATCGGGTGATCCACACCCTCTGCACCTTCCTGTGTGAGTACGGCTCCTAGCGCAATACACGATGCATTAACATGTACATGAAATTCCACATCTCATTTTGGGAAGACAAGGATTGGAGCAGAGGCCAGTTTCCCTTTAGGACATCCAAACTCTTCATGCAATTATCATTCCAACAATATGTAACATCCTTTTTCAATAGCTTTTCCATCGACGCTGTTATTTGGTCATAAATTTTGATGAACTTCCTATAGTATCTAGTGTGCCCCAAGGTAGCGCACAGCTGTTTAACACTTTGCGGTGCTTCAAAACTTAGGATAACAGAAATCTTTGCAAGGTCCACCATCATGCCTTGTTTGTAGACCACATGTCTCAGCAGGTTTCCAAAAGGAACGACGAATGTGCACTTCTTAATGTTCAACGCAATTTGGTGTTGGCGGCAAGTATCTAGCATCAAGCGTAAGCTCACTACATGGTGCTTAACTAATCCAAATACAGTTCAATCATCCAGATAGACTTCCACGAGTTTGTGGATGCATTCTTTGAATGCAGCCATAATAATGCATGAAAATATAGTTGGCATGTTCTTCAGTCCAAACAGCATAACGGTGTATTGAAAGCAGCCCCATTCTGTTGCGAAGGTCATTTTTCTCCTATCTGTTGGTGCGATCTTGATCTGATGGTACCTTGAGAACCCATCTATGAATGAATATGCTTCCTAACCGCAAACATTCTCTAGTAATTTGGTGGGCTCCAGTATTGCAGCAATAATGCTGCAACTCCTGGGACTCCCTTCTTTACTTTTATTAGCCCGGTAGTTCGTAACAAACTTGGAAGCGACGGTGCTATATGCACAAGTACTAGCTCTTGCCGCGGCTATCACTTGATCAGCTGGCACAAGTCTGCTAGGAGCTTAAGCCAACTTCTATGAGCTCTTAGAAGAAAATTTTAAATGTGATGGATGAAAGCTAACTCAAAAGAGGCCAGTCTACTTGCAGAAAGAAGCTGAAAGCTGAAAGGAAATGCAAACCCTAGAAAACCCTAGTTTTACCGACTAACCCTACCCGTGCAAGAAAAGAGATGAAAGCGGTGGAAACGGATGCCATTGACTTTTAGAAAGGTAAAATGCATGTGACTAAGCCACTTCTACAATAAAATCTAGAAAAAACATCTTTTTGCATTTTTGAGTAATCTTGCAGAATTATTATGCATGTGCTTTGACTATTTTTTTATGCAGAGGTTGATTGGCTAAAGGAAATGCTTGTAGGAGGAGGGGAAGATGAGAAGAGGGCCTAAGGGGTCCCTAGAACCCTTCCAGAGAGTTTCACAGTGATCGAATCTCAAGAAACCACTTTCGTGAGCTTCTATAGAAGTCTGCAGGGGTTTTACAAGATGTAATGTAGCTTCTACAGAATGTTCTGTAGCTTCTACAGGATGTTCCGAAAGGGAATTTTGAAGCGCTAATGGTGGAAAAATGGTGGGAAAGTGGAAATGGAGGTTGGGTAAGGATGTTAATGGGTCTAGGACCTGATGAATGAGGCTAAGGAGTGATTAAGGTCATTGGATTTGGTTCAAGGATGGAGGAAGCAAGGTTGCACAAAGATATGAGAATTAGGTCAAATTGGAAAAGGGGTGGCAAATGAAAGGGAGGAATATGAGTTAGGGGGTTGGAGCAGGTTTTCTGATGGAGGAAAGGTAGGAAAGAAGGCATCACAGGTGTTCTGCACACTATTTTCAAAAACTAACAAAACACAGACTATGCAAACCAAAGATCTAGCTATTTTGACCTATTTTGACCTAGAAACCAAAAATATGACAAACAGAAGTTTATTGGCAGAAAATCATGCAAGATAACTATGGAAACAAAGCAAGAATAGATTCTAAACATGCAATTACAACTGGTATCAACTTTCCTAACTAAAAATCTAACACTAGAAATTGCATGAAGAGGCAAAAACATTGTTTTTGTGGCAACAAGTATGCCTTGGTCTCAGCTCATGGTCCCAAGGAGAGAGAGGTGAGATCAAGGGTTGCTTGATGGCCTTTTCTGAAGATCGTTTCTATACTCAAACTGTCAAATCAACTTGAAGCGTGAAAATATATTTTAATCATCAAAAGCAACCTAAGTAACAAAACAAGATTTTAACCTAAATAACAGATTTTATTCTAAGAATGCAGCAAAGACACATAAAAGTACACAAAGGAGGTACTGGGCACTTGGGTTGGGCCCAACCCCAAGAGCTACAACCTCCTAAGAAAGATTAGATCTGGTGCAAAGCTGGATTCATCTTTATTGATCAAAAAATAATAGTTACATCCCAGAAACTGTCTACAAGAAAAAGATTGAAAATGTGCTGAAATGCAGAGCTAACCTATTGGCTAAAATCTAACTAACATCTAACTAAATCTTGCCCAAAAATGACTACAAACTGACTAAAATCAAACTAACTTATGGCTAACCCAAATGAGGCCCTAAGCCCTCTTATTTATACAAATTCAGGACCCCAACAGTCCTCCTAAAATTTAGGGACTCAACTACCAAAACTTGCAGTTAACAGCAACTTTACTAGCCCTTGCTTGGCTGCCCTTGTGATAATCGATGTGGTGGCCCTTGAAATCTGAGCTGCTGGTGGAGAATTTGAGGTAAGGGCTCATAAATGAAGCGAACACCTTCCTACAAATCCTCTCCATGAATTTGGCTGCCAAGTGCTCATTTAAACCTTTGATTTTGTTTCAAAATTGACCAAAAATATGCATAAAGCACACATTAGAATTGTTGGCATAATGATTAACCCAATTCACTCTATTAGCATAAATATAATAAAAAACATGCAATAAACTAATGAGAATGGTGGATTAAGTCGAATTAGGAGGGTAAATGAGCCCATATAATTACCCATTTTTGGGGCTCATCATACTTCATCTATGAATGGTGTCGGGAATGGATTGTGTACATAGGCGTCATTTAGCTTTCTGAGGTCCACACATATTCTTATTTTGCCCTTCTCTTTTTCTCCAGTACTACCATAGGACTCACCCAGTCATATTCTTCTATTGGCTCAATAATTTCGGCTGCGAGCATTTTATCTAATTCGTCGCGAAACTTTTCTTTATATTTTGGATTCAAATGGAAAGGCCATTGCTTAACTGGCTTCGCGTCGGGTTTCAAAGTGATCTTCATCATCCCTAAGTTGCCAATGATCCATTTTAAGTCTATAATTCTAGTCGGGAACAAGTCTTGGTATTAGCAGAGTAACTCAGCAACCTTATCCAGCGTGGCATCATCCCAATGGTCCCCAAGTGTTCCATACTTTGGCTCCGCCGCCGTTCCAATGTTTACCTGCTCCGTTTTTAGCAGCTCGGTGATGTCGGCATCCTCAATTGATGGTCCCCGAATCTCACGACAGCCTTACGTTTATGGAATAGTAATGTTTCATGGGTCCTCATCATCCTCCTCAATGTTTACGTTGTAACACTCTAGCACACAGCTCAGCTATGTCACCCATTCTAGCTGAAGTACTTCCATTGGCTCTTGTGGTATTTGGAAGATAACAGATTTTACTGCTTGTAGTGCATCATCAATAGTATCTGACCAATGATCTTCAAACGTGAATGTTAATAGAAATCCCTTACACAAGACATCCCATTCACTTGTACCATGCTGGAGCTCTATCTCAGTATACCAATTCATGGGTATGACATCCAGGGTATGATAAAATAAATGTACACATTTAGGCTGTGGCTCTTCCCCGTAGACCTTGGTCCATTTCGCAAGGTGTGTGCATGGATCATATCGCCCATCATATTTGTCTACTAGTTGTATATGTGGTTTTCTAAATCATAGGCGCATCATTCTTCTGCATCTGCACCAGTCCTCAAAACTTCCTTGATGCCTACCCCACCATCATGCGGGCATTGTGCATAGTGCCCATTTCAGAGCGTCGAACTGCTGCTGTTCTCGTACTATGCTTTAAAATTTGTTCAAGAACTCATCCACCATTGTTAACCCATCATATGTAGGCAGGTTCCTTGCCTCTATTGTCACACAGTGCAGTGATCTAACTAACATGTTGCAATTGAGCATTGTTACTTTGTGCAGCCGATTCTACCATCACTCTACTTCTTCATCCGAATCTAAAGTGTAGGAGCTTTTGTGCTCCCATGAAATTCTTCCATCTACAGTCAGATTCACCCAATCTTGTTCTCGCGCAATTATCTTGTAAATACAATCGAGATCATCATCACTATCATCGTCGTGCACCGTTCAGTGTATCATGCTCCTTCGGCTGGATCTAGCGGTACTACTATGCATAGTGACTGTTTCTCAAAGATCATTTTACACTTCTTCAGATTTATGACTCCTTTCATATCGGTGGCCCAGTCTATTCCTACTAGCATAGATAGGGATTACTGTCATCGACAATCTCTACCACTTCAAAATCTTCCTGCATGCTTGCACCTTCAATATCTACTGTTACCCCTTGCAATCTTCCCATGGGAAAAATCTTCTATTGGTTCGCCATTCATAACTGAATAGGAGACCACTGTGGTGTAGGTCTTCCCATGCATTCCCATGTTGTTTTGGTATTACATTCATGTCTGATCCTAGATCTAGGATTACCTGATCCATTTCGCACTCGCTGATTTGCGCAGTCAACCACATTTCCCATCCTATGCGCAATGCATGCTTTCCAAGTTTCTGGAACACGTGTGGCTCTCCTGACCCTGCGCACCTAGTGACAAGTTGTAGTCATTTTACTGCGTTGCTGTCATGCAGTAGTTTCATGCATGTCTCCAGAAAGGTAGTGAACATTGTAGGATCCATCGTTGGTTCTAGTTGATCCTTACTACCTGAAGTGGAGGCCTTAGTGAAGCTCTTCTTAGCTTCCATGAATGTCTCCTTCACATGTTGTAAGTCAAATTTGGGTTCTTTTGTAGGAGCCTTGCGAACACATGCACTTTCTTCTGGTTGTTTCCCTTTATCATCATTCTTGGTCATACTGCTCCTGAGCATCATGTTTACATTTTGGGTCTTCTTCACGTGGCTCAGACCTCATCATATGCAAATTATGAGTCAGAGGGAGCTGGAGTACCCATTTTTCACGCATCCTCGCTATCAGCGAAGGGCAATCTTCTGCCTCATGATCAAACTAAGTACAGTACAAACATGATGCCCTTGTCAGGTTTGTACAATTGCAAGCATAGTGCCCTAGCCCTCCGCAATTGTAACAAATTAGTTGTCTGCAACCCCTTCCTAGTCCCATTCCACCTCGATCTTGATCGCGCCTCTAAAATCTAGCACACGCCATTCCTCCATTTGGTTCAAGGGCTCGTGTTTCGGTCTACACCCTGTATGCAAGAGTCTGATCCATCATTAGTTCGTAGCTTCTACCGGTGCATTCATCATGGCCTACCAACCTGCAGAAATTACAAAACAATTGTTGGGACATCTGTGTATACTTCTGCAATAGATGACAATTATCCATAATGTGTTTTCCTCCTATTGGATAGATCACGCACCATAATGCAAGTGCCGCACTTTGTCTTACCTGTCCCTCAAGTATTAATGGCATCGACCCTCCTCCTGCCAAGTAATTCACGAACACTAGATAGTGGTCCTTGTCATGCCCCTGGCCTTTACATTTTATGCACCATACCTCCTCGCATGCCTCTGGACGAGGTGTTCTATCTTGTTTCAAACTCTACATCTCTAAACATAGATTTTGCAGTTGCGCGTGGATTTGTTGGACTCCCAACCTAGGGTATTGTATAGGGGTATCATCCAATGTTATTGCCATCTCTAAAGCTTTAGCCTAGGTGGAAAGTTTTTGCTGTGATAGCGTTGTCCTTAAGAGCGGCGTAAGTGATGCTACAAACCATGCACGGTGTTGTCCATCCGTCAAAGTCATATTGGATTCGTGAATCATACCCTTCAGTATTTGGTCCAGATCCCAGGGGGTCTCACTCGGGAGCATCGTGATATCCTTAAACCTAATGATTGTTTTGTCTCCAACTTTGGCCTATTGAATTCCCTCTTCACCGCAGTCTGGATTTCTACAATCCCTACATTTGGATGATCATTAGAATGATCGATGTACTATGTTAATGTGCAATCCTGCAGTGCACTAACTAGTGTAGCCTATTTGATATTGTCATCCATGACCCCTTGTGCTTGTCATACTACCCTTACCACGAACCAGGATTGGTCCAGGTCTTCATTCCGTACTCCTCTAAATACCGATAGTTTGATCACACTCACCATACTAAAATGTGGTGGTGCGGAGGTGGGGTGCGAGGAGATGGAGGTGAGGAGGGTGAGATGGGTGGCAGTGTGGGTGGAGGTGGTAAACATGAAATGCGCTGCCTTATAAAACTAACCGTGCTTCTCGGAGAAACTTTCGCGATCTCTTCCTCGCTTTCCCATGAGGGTGAAATTAAGGGACTACTTCTAATTCTTCACTACCTCCACTTCTATTGATCTTCCCACTTCACATAGCCCCAAACATTAATTTATTCACATAACTCGCTTTTTGCACAATAGCATCTTAATCCAAGTGTTAAGAGATTTAATATAATTACCTCGCAGTCCCTTGAGGAAAAATCACTCCGCCTCATTGTAGTTGACAGTCGTGTCTGTTACACAGTAAATTGTCACTGTCTCCTTGCCAGTCTCCCTACTATGTCATGAAATCAAATCCATCATGCTCATGCTCTCTGAAATGGCCAAAAAACCCTCTTTGCCTAAGTTTATTGCATCATCATGAATGTTATTGAAATAACCGCACTGACTGGCGGATGCTAGTGCAATTGGTGCGCTGCCAGCGCGGAAGCACACGGGTTTCCCGCGCTGATCGAATTTCATAACTAGCGCATCCTCTGTTTGTATTAAGTCGCACTGACTAGACCTCTTCTGTCATTGAGCTGCGATGTCAGCGTGCCAGTCCAGTTATACACCCGCGCTGATCCTGTTTGGGCGAGTTTGTTCTAACAGCCAGCCTTCCAGATGACTCCAGACCTGGTTGTTGGCCTTGTGAATGTCGCCCTCTCTTCTATGGCATGTCTGTTTGTCATATGAGCCACCTTTCTTGGAGATAAGCTCATCCTTTCACTATTCATGGAGACTCCTTCTCCTATATAAGCCTCCACCATTGCCATGAGCAGGGAGTTTTTTGGACATATAGCTTTTGACATAGAGGAATTCATAGTGCTTTAGTGCTGCTCTTAATAGGCAGTTGGTGTGTTAAGTGTAGATTGCTAGAGAGCTTAAGGAAGGTTGTGAAGTCTTGTTGCCTTGTGTGAGAGAGAGAGTTGTTTGTCTTGGGAGATCTACCTCCAAGGGTGAATGCTTATGAGATTTGCTGGCTGGACCCTCTTGAGAAGGACCCAGCGTCAGAACATTTGTTGTACCTTTCTCTGTTTTTGATTAATAAAAGATAAATGACTACTGTTATGGTTCCATTCTCATTTGTCATATAATGGTTAATGTGAATTACATCCTTTCTGACTGATGTATAGTTGCTTTTACTAGATTTCACGCTTGTGTTTTTTCTCTCTTTGCATGTGCAGGTGTCCATTCGTGAGGATAGTGGAGGATCGTGACCGACCAGAGCAACGGAGTGAGAGCAGCATCTCTTCATCAAACAAATAGCGCTGGAATCCAAGTAGGTGTTCATTACCCACTTTTTAATTGCAACTAGGAAATTGCATAGTAGCATTGATTGATTGTTGCTAGACCCGTTCTGGGCTAGTAGGGATCGCCTCTATCCGTAGAGGGGATTTACCTCTCCAACAATTTGGCGACTCCACTGGGGACGTAGCCTGTGTCTCTTGTTGTTCATTCTTCCTTTGAGGTTTGTTTTGGTATTTTTTTTGAAGTTTTGGGGATTAATTATCAGTCTCTTGCATTTCCAGGGTTGATCTGGGAAATGCCCCTGTTTAATTGAAAGATTGGTCGTTTTGATTTGCCTATCACTATTTTTGAGCTCCATCGCAGATTTAATTTTAACAGTCGCGCTGTCATCACACTCACCCTTTTGCAACATCCTGTTCATCGCGTAGTTACACCTAACAGTCGCGACGATCGTGGAAATCGGATCATCGCGGAAAAGACGTGTATAGTCACGATGTCAGTGCACTTGCTAGCTTTTTACCCGCGCTGACCCTTGGGTTTCTAGCTTAATTCCCGCGACAACTGTGTTTTTCTGAGATCAGCGCGGGTTGCTTGTGTAAAATTTGCGCTGACAGCTCGGGTTGTCTGTGTAAAAATTGTGCTGATATAGTGATCAGTGCGAGTTCTCAGTGTGTAACTTGCGCTGACTCCTGAAAAGTTGTTTTTATAACTTTATCTCCTGAATTCATCAATCTTTCTTATCCCCTGTTGTTTCTTGTCTCTCATTAGCTTGTTTTGATTGCTTTTGGTTAGGGGCACTCTCTCTTTGATTTCATTCAAGTGAGTCTTGTCTTTTTAGACCATGTGACCTAGCCCTTTAGAAGTTTCATCGAGAAACCATTTGCTTGGGTTACTTGTCTATTCAAGGTTCATCCACAACCCTCTTATTGATTTG